>JAJIZL010000269.1:66480-93789 GCA_023969395.1 Amblyomma maculatum | reverse complement strand
GATCACGATGCCACTGACTGACATGTTCCTTGTGCACTTCTTCCTCTTCACAATTACCCGCGGGACGAAGAGGAGACATCCTGGCGACTTACGGCGTGAGCAAGACGGCAGTGTCGTAATAGGGTTTGAGGCGCAGGACGTGAAGAACCTCGCGTCCACGCCGGCGTAGATCATGGGACGGCGTAGCAGGTTCCACGACATAATTAACCGGAGAGGTGCGCTCCAGAACACGGTATGGGCCATGGTATTTAGCAAGAAATTTTGAAGACAGTCCAGGGGCATTGGAAGGTATCCATAGCCACACAAGAGCGCCAGACGAAAAGTGCGGTGTCGAGTGTTGGCTGTCATGGTTGGATTTATGGCGGTACTGGGTGTTAGCCGTGAATGCGCGGGCGATTTGTCTACAGTCTTCCGCATGCTGGGCTGCTTGAGACGCAGGTGTATACTCTGATATGTCTGGCTGATACGGGAGTATGGTGTCGATTGTAGCAGAGGGGTGACGGCCGTAGAGGAGAAAAAAAAGGAGAGAAGCCAGTAGTAGACTGCGTTGCGGTATTGTATGAGTACGTGACATACAGAAGGACGAGGTCCCAGTTTGAGTGGTTGGAAGAGACGTACATAGAGAGCATGTCACCAAGGGTACGATTGAAACGCTCAGTGAGGCCATTAGTCTGGGGATGATAGGCGGAGGTGGTTCTATGAATAATGTTGCACTTGGTGAGCAAGGCTTTCACAACGTCACTCAGGAAAACACGTCCTCTGTCGCTGAGCAGCTCTCGAGGTGCGCCATGGCGAAGAACAAATCGCTGCAAAATGAAGGAAGCTACTTCTGATGCTGTGGCAGATGGAAGTGCGGCGGTATCTGCATACCTCGTCAGATGATCAACGGCTACGATAGCCCAGCGGTTGCCGGCCGCAGTGTAGGGAAGCGGCCCGTACAAATCAATGCCGACGCGGTCGAAAGGACGCGGTGGGCTGGGTAACGGCAGCAACTCTCCAGCAGAACGTTGAGGAGATGGCTTGCGACGTTGACAGGTGAGGCATGAGCGAACGTACTTAAGTACAAAGGTGTACATACCCCGCCAGTAGTAACGCAGCCGGAGACGAGTGTATGTCTTGAAGACGCCCACGTGACAGGATTGTGGGTCAGCGTGGAAACAGTCACAAATTTGCGAACGTAGCTGCCGGGGAATAACTAGCAACCACTTGCGGCCATCTGCGCAGTAGTTGCGGCGGTAGAGGAAGTTATCACGAATGGCGATGTGGGAAGCATGGCGGCGGAGAGCACGCGATGGAGAAACAGCTGTAGGATTGGAGATAAAATCGAGGATAGAGTTTATCCAAGTATCTTGCCGCTGCGCTGACGGCATGTCATTGATGTGAAGCGATGGCGAGGAATCGTCGGAAGGGGAAAGGCTCGCGACCTCAGCTGTAAGGGGGCAGCGGGAAAGTGCATCGGCGTCGTGATGTTTGCGGCCAGAGCGGTAAACAACGCGGACATCATATTCCTGAAGGCGAAGAGCCCATCTTGCCAGTCTGCCGGACGGGTCTTTCAGTGAGGAAAGCCAGCAAAGCGCATGGTGGTCCGTCACTACGTCAAAAGGGCGACCATAGAGGTAAGGGCGGAATTTAGTAAGAGCCCAAATAATCGCTAAGCCTTCTTTTTCAGTAACAGAGTAATTGGATTCAGCCTTCGTGAGTGTACGGCTAGCATAGGCGACCACGTATTCAGTAAAACCTGATTTGCGCTGAGCGAGCACAGCGCCGAGACCACTACCACTGGCGTCTGTGTGGACCTCAGTAGGCGCTGTGGGATCGAAGTGACGTAGGACAGGCGGTGCCGTGAGGATGTGTCGTAAAGCATTGAAGGCATCGTCGCACGCTGGTGACCACGACGAAAGGTCGGAACTGCCGGACAGAAGTTCTGTCAAGGGAGCAGCAATGGAAGCAAAATTCCTAATAAAGCGGCGAAAGTAAGAGCACAGCCCGAGGAAGCTACGTAGATCTTTGATGGAAGTCGGTTTGGGAAAGGCTGTTACGGCACGAAGTTTGGCAGGGTCTGGAGATACACCTTCTTTGGAAACAACGTGGCCGAGAATGGTGAGCTGGCGGGCGGCAAAACGACATTTTTTCAAATTCAGCTGCAGTCCGGCATCAGATAGGCAGGTCAAAACGTGCTTCAGGCGGTAGAGGTGTGTGTCAAAGTCACGAGAAAAGACGACAATGTCATCGAGGTAGCAGAGGCATGTCTTCCACTTTAGGCCACGCAAAATGGTGTCCATCATCCGCTCAAATGTTGCCGGAGCATTACAAAGGCCAAACGGCATAACTGTGAATTCGTACAAGCCGTCGGGAGTTACAAAGGCAGTTTTGGGGTGGTCAGCCGCTTCCAAGGGGACTTTCCAGTACCCGGAACGTAAATCTAGGGATGAAAAGAGTTCGGCGCCTTGCAAACAATCGAGAGCGTCGTCGATGCGTGGGAGAGGATAGACGTCGTTTCGAGTAATCTTATTAAGGCAGCGATAATCGACACAGAAGCGGATAGAACCATCTTTCTTTTTTACAAGGACAACAGGTGAGGCCCAAGGGCTGCTTGAGGGCTGAATCACGCCATTCTGGATCATTAGGTCGACTTGTTCTTCAATAGCCTGGCGTTCGGTTGCAGACACACGATAGGGGCGCTGTCGTAGTGGTGCGTGGGTGCCGGTGTCGATGCGATGAGTGACTGTAGAAGTTTGACCCAAAGAACTTTGATGAGAGTCGAAGGAGGAGCGAAAGTGATGTAGTAGGTTCAAAAGCTGAGTGCGCTGCTCTGGAGGAAGATCGGCATCGATGGAACGGAGGAACAAGTCTGTAGAGGGGGGAGCGGGCGCAGGTGAAGGGGGGCTGAGTGCAGTCACGGCACAGTGCGGCGCGTCGTCAGGTTCCTCAGAGATCAGAAGAGATGCGATTGGCTGGATACTTCCGAGGCATTCACCACGGCGCAAAGCAGTAGGGGAGTTAAATGGGTTAGAGACCCCATAACATGGAAAGGCCAGCGGAAATAGCGAGCACTGCGTAGGGCAATGGAAGGCACTTGCGGCTCAGGAAAGTATAGGCTGGTGTGAAGAGAACGGTGTCATCGCTAATAGATGCACAAGCGACACGAACAAGCACTGAAGAGCAGGGAGGAAGGTCAATATCTTCGGCGACGAGGGCTTTAGCACCGGAATTTGATTGATCGGCGTCTGGTAAGGCATCGGGCACAGTCGAGAACCCCACTTCAGCTCGAGCACAATCGATAATAGCAGCATGACGCGACAGGAAATCCCAGCCTAAAATTACAGCGTGCGGGCAACTTGGCAGCACGACGAACTCAATCGTATAAAGGGAATTCTGGATAACTACTCGAGCGGTGCACGCTGCTAAAGGCTTGATATGCTGAGCGCTGGCCATTCGCAACGAAAGTCCCGCAATTGGCGTCTTCACTTTCTTTAAAGTGCGACATAGTTTTGCGTCCATTACCGAAATCGCAGCACCAGTGTCAATTAGAGCCATGACAGCAACACCCTCGACGAAAACTTCAATTAGGTTTGTCGGCGACAGATGAGGACTTGGGAAGTTCGACTGGGTCGCAGTTCTCGCCTCAGGAACTGCGGCCTCTAGTTTTCCTCATGTGAAGCGTTCTGTCGACGTCGCATCGGAGAGATAGAGCGGCGTCGCGGCGACGGTGAACGGCGGTTGGATATGTCTGAGCGGTCTGGGGAGAACTGAGGGCGGGCTGGAGGCTCAGTAGGCGCAGAATACTGAGGCGTCGGAGACCAGTATGCAGAACCCTGAGTAGGTGGTGCCGACACCGGGAGACGGTTGCGGCAATAACGAGAAATGTGTCCAGCAAGCCCGCAAGTGTAACAAATTGGCCGGTTATCCGTCGTGCGCCAGGAATTACGTGGTCTTGGAGCCGGTCGCATAAACTGCGCAGGTTCTCGCGCAGGCGCAGGAGGCGGCTGAACGTAGGCAGGTGGCGGTGGAGCATATGTAGGTGGCTGTCTGGCCGCAACAGCCGCATATGTTAACGGCGCTGTAACAGGCATGGGTTGAGGGGCTAGAGGAAGAGATTCAGCCACCTGTTCTTGAATAATGTGGCGTAAACTGGGAGCTAGGTGTGAGGAAGGTTCTTGATGACAGGATATAAGGGAGAGCTGTCGAGCAACTTCTTCCGGAATGAAGCTCTTAATTTGTGGCAGGAGCGCAAAATGTTCGCCTGCATCTGTCAGGCCAGCAAGGCACTCAGAGTGCATGGTGTTCGCGCGCGTTATGGCCCTTTGTTTCCGCAGTTCATCATAACTTTGGCACAGTGTGACCACTTCCGCGACGGTGCGGATATCTCGAGCCGACAGCATCTGAAAGGCATCGTCATCGATGCCTTGCAGAATGTGCTTGATCTTCTCGGCCTCTGTCATGTGTGGGTTAACGCGCTTGCACAAGTCGACGACGTCCTCGATATAGCTCGTGAAATTTTCCCAACTTGCTGATACCGCGGACGCAAGCGCTGTTCAGCGCGGAGTTTCCTCACAGCTGGTCGGCCGAAAACTTCAGAGAAGCTGGCTTTAAACGCGGACCATCATGGAATGTCTGCTTCATGGTTTCGAAACCATAGGTTTGCTACGCCGGTGAGATAGAAAATGACGTTGCTTAACTTTGTTTCGGCGTCCCATTTGTTGTAAACGCTCACTCGTGCATAGGATGTGAGCCAGTCCTCGACATCGTGGTCGTCAGTGCCGCTGAAGATGGCGGGGTCTCGCTGGCGGAGGGAGCCGGGACAGATGATGGCAGAGCCAACTTGTACGGCTTGGTGGTTGACGTCCTCAGGCATCGCAGGAGGTGGTAATGTACGGCTGCGGAGTTCCAGGGCGAGAGGATAGATCTTGACCGGCAGCTCCACCAAATGTAAGAATGGGGGGTTTATTCAGCAGATCAACAGGACTTGATCAGCAGGACTGAGCAGATCAGCGGCGAGCACAGCGGCAGCGAACACAGTCAGATCCAGCTCGCGCAGCGATCACGATGCCACTGACTGGCATGTTCCTTGTGCACTTCTTCCTCTTCACATTATTATTATTATTGGCACTGCGATCGTTTTCAAGACCTTAGCAGTAAGAGCATACCATAAACAAGTTAACGATAGCAGAAAACAGTATAAATTCACGCTGTAGTAAAAATATCTAAATTCAAAACAAAATAATGCATGAAAAGAAAATGCAAAAAAAAATACAAATTACAAATGCAACACAAGGAAACAATAAATTTCAAGCATTTAAGGAAAATTAAAGGTGGGTTTGAAACATTTCTAGCGAAGTTTGTGATACGGCGGCATTAGGTTATTCCTGTCTGTAATTGTTCTGGGAAAATAGGAATACTTATATGAGTTAACTCGTGTTCAGAGGTGTTAGTGTAAAATCGTGCCGTTGTCTTGTGCTATATCTAGAAAAGTACGATATAATATTCGAGGTGTCAATTTCGTAGTGAGCTTTGATTAATTGAAAAAAGGAACTTCAAACGACAGGTGCGGTTTCTTTGACACACTGGAAGCAAACTGCTTTGCTTAAGAAGATGACTGATAGGCGTACGACGATATGAGTTATAAATAAACTGGGCGGCTTTTTTTTTTTTTTTTTTGTCTGTGTAATATGGCAGTATAGTTCTAGTGTAAAGGTTCCAGATTATGACAGCCTATTCTGGCATTGGATGAGTAATAGTATTATATGTGAGCAAACGTAAATAAGTAGGAGTTAATTTCAAAGCACGTCTAAGGAGAAATAGCTCTCGGAAGGCGTTAGCAGTGACGCTATCAGTATGCTCGGCCCAGGATAGGTTACTGCATATTTGAAGCCCTAGATACTTGTAGCGGTTCACTTCGGAAAGAAAATTATTGTTAGCAGTATAGTTAAATAGAAGATGCTTCCTTTTCTGAGTTATAATCATGAACACTGTTTTGTGGTTATTAACACGCATTTGCCACCGATCACATAAAGACAATACCTTCGCAACATTGTTATTTCCTCAGATTTGGTCCTCAGTAGTAATACATTTTTTAATATAACACACAATCTTCTGCATGCAGTCTTATAGAAATAGGCATGTTAAGTCAATGTCATTAATAAAATTAAGGAAAGAAGTGGCCCAAGAACGGATTCCTGGGGGACGCCAGAGTCGACAGAAACGAAAAGAGGAAGGGGAACAAGAGTTATTTAGTACACGAACTGGCTAAGGGTTTTGAGGTATGCTGCAATCCATCTGAGTTGTTAATCTTTTTTTTATTACAGAAGCTAGTTTATGAAGAAGGTAATTGTGCGGCACTTTGTCAAATGTTATTTTTTTCTTTTATCCATAAACAAAGCGTCAGTCTGTTTCCCTCATTTATTGTCTCTGCAAAACCATTTATGGTACGGACTTGCTGATTGTTGATAGAAAATCCTCGTCTAAAGCCATGCTGTGCATTAGTTAGCAAGTTGTTTTATTCTAAGAAAATCTGCTATACGTTTATGAATAATGTGCTCGAAAACTTTGCATGCTGTTTAAGTAATGATATCGGGCAATAACCTTCAATTGATTATCTGTCTTCAGGTTTATGAATTGGATTGATTTTGGCTTTTCTCCAGTCATCCGGTAATGAGCTTTCATTTAATAATTTGTTGAAAAGATTGCATAAGTATTTGGAACACCTATCCGACAACTTTTAAGGAAAGCATTTGGAATGACGTCTGGTCCAGGAGATTTTTTCACATGTATCTCTAACAATGAGTTCAGAACACCAGTCTCGGAAGCCACAACATCAGGAATCGAAGGTAAATTGGTTGAATAGTTATGAAGGTAGCTGTCGTCTTGCGCAAATACCGATTTTAAAACATCGTTAACATTAATGCACGCCAAAGTTTCATTACGCTCGCACTTGCCATTTCCTGTAAATTAATCGTTTAATCGCGTCCTTTGGCGCTATTTGCCTCCAAAATGTCTCAGGTGATGTTTTAATGAAGGAGGGTAGCTTCGTAGAATGGTACATTTCCTTATCACACGGACAATCACCTGCTTTAGTTTTTCTGATTGTTCATTAACACTTCTTTGTGAACAGATTTCTGACCTGAATCTTTTTTTTTTCCTTTCTTTTTAGTTTTCGTTGCGAATGCAACGTCTCTTGTGCGATCCATGGATTACATCTTGGAAAGTTTTTAGCAATTTTCGGAACAAAGCGTTCAATGCACTAGAAAACAATTTTTTTGAAAGAAAGCCATAGGTAGTTAGCACCACAATTCAAATTTATGAAGGTGCCATAATAAAGCTCTAGCATATCAATAATAGATTCATCATGTGGGCGGGAAACAATTTGCATTCATCAAGGTCAGTACGACACTGCTGTGCGATGTCAGTGCACGTTAAAGAACCCCAGGTGGTTGAAATTTCCGGAGTCCTCCACTACGGCGTCTCTCATAGCCTGAGTCGCTCTGGGACGTTAAACCCCACAAACCAAACCAAACTTTACTGATCAGAAATCTCGATCGTTACATTGCATTCTACTCTTTCTTAAACACTTCCATTTAGAAAAACTAAATCAAGAATCAAATTTTAACCATTTAAAACTCTAGAAAAGTATTTAAATACTTTAAACAAGTCAAATTCGGTCAAAATATCAAGCGTAGTTTGTTCAATAATGTTAGTAAAGCACGAGAAGGTTTTCCAGTCTATGTTGAGCAGATTAAAATCACCAGTCAATATTAGACGGTCATTCGGTTTTACATAATGCTTTAGGTATTCTTCCAGCTTTAGTAGTACTTCAACGGAGAATTGTGGCCTGTAAATGACACCTAGAATATTGCGAACATTATTTTCGTATAATTTAAAAACATGCCTTCTACCTCGTCAATATCAGGCATTTTTTAAACATCTATAATAAAGATTTGGATAATACAGCTGCTCCTCCTCCTCTTCCGTCTCGGTCTTTACGAAACACTCGGTAATTCCCTCTTACAAGTTCACTATCAAATATTTTACTACTTATTCAAGTTTCATTGAGGACAGCTATTTCTACATCATGCGTAAGAAGCAAGCATTCAATTTATGTAGCTTTGTTGATAATACTTCGAGAGTTCGCATTTTAAGTGTAAGAATTCATTTCGCAACTCCTCGCGATCGGCGTCAGTTTTATACGTGGCTGCTAGGTCCTACACTTGTTCCCTGGCAGGCTGCTTTTTGGCCCAAACTAATGCTGCCAAGCGTAGTGCTCTTTTTTTCGCTCTCAGTGTAGCTGGGCGCGGTTTCAATCATTTTCTTTTAGAGCATGATGCGTTCTCAACTGATCGCAGTCACACGGGACTGCTTCCGTATTGTTCTAGAAAGCCGTAATTGTATTCGTTGCGTTATCTCGGTGTTTTCTTGCCAGTTTTAAATTGACCACAGCCGGGAGTGGCGGACTTTCTGTTCTGCGGCGGCAACCACGCAGAGCGTTTGCAGCTATTGGCGATGCCGAAATGTAAAATTAATTGTGGGGAGCGTGTCAGCCCAATAAATACCTTCTTCGAAAAGCCTTTCGGTGCTTCAATAGCTAATTGCTAGACTGTAGCAATTCCGACGTTACAACAGGAATTACTGTAATTAAACTTATGCTCGTGGAGTTTTATCTTTGCACTAGAGCCCGAACCAACAGAGACCGGAAAAGTGCAGTTTTGTGCCGGGTTGTTGCAAGTGGGACTGAATTCGCTGAACGAAGAAGAAAAAAACATGCGATAAAGTTTTTTCATAATGCTGTTTCCTACAGGCTAAGTGAGAGTCGGCACAGAAAGACAGATTGCTTTAAAGGAACGCTTGTATCTTGTTTTGGCGCTTTTTAAGGAGGGCTCCCACATGAATTCTTGAAACTTTAAACTTGGGTGAATAAAAAATGTGTTATGGTCGAAACATAATACAGTGAGATATATACAGACTGAACTCACAAAATTTGAATGTTTTTGCGGAAAAAAAAAAAAAAGATGCCTCTTTTCTGCCACTCGATTTTGAGGATCAGGACGAATTTTTTTTTAACTACGAAGTTTCTGAGAAAGCTGCATGTCCTTCCTTCGTAGCCGTATGGCTGCGCTTGGGTGGATGACAATGAGTAATTACTCCCTTATTAGAAATGTACTCCATCTTGGGAGATTCCCCTAACTATTTGACCAACGCCATTCCCACTTCGAGTTATAGATCACTTAGCTCTCGCCCTATCATCTGATCTACTAGCCGCCCTGGTTAGCTCAGTCGGTAGAGCGACAGCCCCGGAAAGGCGGTGGTGCCGGGTTCGTTCCCTGGATCAGGACTCATTTTTCTTTAACTACGAAGTTTCTGAGAAAGCTGTATAGCTTTCCTCTGTAGCAGTATGACTGCGCTTGGGTGGATGACAATGAGTAATTACTCCCGTATTTGAGGATCTCTAGAACTTACTTTTCATTTGATTTGCTATAAAACAAAGGCGGATTGGCAGGTTATTTTCAGATTTGATTTCTGCCAACTGCCAATAAGCATCAGTGGCGTTATATAAACTTTATGCCTCCATGCATCGCTACAAAGCAGCGTTCGAAAAACTGCCTGAAAGCATGGCCTTGCCACTTCGCACCCACAACCGAGCGAAGCTGCAAATGTCCTACCTGGAGACGTTCCCGGGGATGTCAAAACTTGTAACTAGCCATAATAGGTCACACACGAAAGAATATTAAGAGCATGCCTTTTATGCATAACTGCTTTAAATCTAAACAAAGATGATGCCGTGTGTTTTTTTTTTTTTTTTTTCACAAACTCTTATAAATCAGTGGCCCCACTGCAAGCGTTCTGTGGCACTATAGAATAAAAGTTGTAATATCGAGGTTGGCCGCTTAGTGCATTAGTAATCAGTGAAGGCTGGTTGACTTTGGTTGATTGGTCCTCCACCATACACGGTAGCCACCCGACGGCTCGCTCCCATAACCCAAAGGTTGCGCCCACCCTCCGCCCACCTACCCTTCCAATTGCTCGTCCTAGAACATCCTCAGTACAGGGGCTGATATCAACTTTCTCATCGGTTCTTCCCGTAGTAAGCACTTCGCAAACTCTCCGTTCTCTCCTCAGCAACAGGAAAGAGTCACTTTCCTATATTCACTTTGCCGCAGGTGGTTTACGTTTATTTAATTTGCAGTCTTAATTCATCTGAGTATATGTGAACTGATTCAGCTGATCGAAATAAATGAATTGGTTTAATTCAAGACATAAATATTGTTTTACGGCTCACGCTGCAGGTTCCATATGGAATTCTGAGATATATGCTACACCAATCCTATAGCAGGTTTCGCCGAAGAATACATCGTGATACTCAGAATTTACAAACCGTGCCACGTGACCACATCAGCATGGTTGCTGTTAGAACGGCAGAGTGGGCAAAATGTAGCTACGGACAAAAAAAAAAGATAAAAAATGCTGACAGAATGCTCATAATATAAGAAAAATACCAGCAAATTGTGTTACTATATATCGCAGTAAACAGCGCATAAGGTGGCCTTAACTAAGACTGCAAGAAAGAAAGCGGCATTACAGGAAGTGCCGAAATATTAGCGCTCAAATAGGTTTTCAGCAACCTCTCTTCGTCCCCTCTAATTCTGTTCAGTATATATTTACAAAAATATTGCCAAGTAAAAGACGCAGACCACCACATTAAGCGAAGGGCTAGTTCATCCTGGTGATTCGTATTTGTAAATGATAATTGGTTAGTTTCCTAACGCGATAAAATGACATTTCTCGCCCGGTTCTTTGCAAACAGAGCTGAATACTGCGTACTGTTTAATGTAATGCCTCGTTTTCTTGCGTGTGCAATGTTTGTTCCGGTTTGCGTAATCGTTTATATGTAACCAGTTCTATAAATATGGTGTAAAAAGAAGAAAACCAACAAAATCTGACCCTTCCAAAGCATCCTTTTTTTTTTTTTTAAACAGAAGAACACGACACCTGTAAACCGGCGCCTTGCACCGTCTAGCGCGTGGCGTCCGATTTCACCTTGTATAAACTGTCACTGCCAAATGCTTTCACTATTGCCTGCGATGCCAGGCCTTCGCCGATTTGAGGAATCGGATTATGCCGCTATCCTAGCCTGGGTGTCCGGAGCTTGGGCGTTGCACCACCTTTTCAGTCTAGTAATTCAAGTCACTGCTTTCCGATAGCTTTTTGGAAGAGGCGGCATGCCTTATTCCCCCCGCGGTGAAAGCCTCTTTTCTGGCATCGCTCCTACCAGCTGGTGGTGGTAAAAACGTTTATTGTATATTTGGAGGTTTGACGCGGAGCCTTAAAAGCCTCGGCCATACAATACTGGGGGGAAACCCTAGTGAGGGACCCCATTGGCGGTTGCCGCCGCCCGCTCACGCCGCGTTAAGACTTTTTGGGCCTGTAGGTCGCAGCAGCCGAGCAGGCCTGGCGCACAGGAACCTACAACTCAGGAGTCAGGGGTAAGGCTACGCGGCAAGTTCCTCACGGTTTCATAGGATCAGCAAACACAGTCAGCCTAACGTAATTATTCATGCCCCAGCGCGGGCGATTGAATGTGCTTTATAACACTGCATTGCAGCGAGTGAGGAAAACTCTGGGTAAATAGTTTAGCTGGGTCACTTCAGTGTGCGCACGAACCAACCTTGCTTAGCAAACGGGACAAATCCTCGCTGTGCACTAATGTAAGAAAGTATACTCCAAAAGAAGGCGTAAATTCCCCGGTCTTGTTCCCACCTAATTCACTTTTCGGCGAGCGTGCGGCCGGAACATCGCTCCCTGTAATTTTCTTTTGCGTTTTTTTTTTCTTTTTGGACCGAGAAAGAACGCCGTCGGAAGCTCTTTTCCGGGTCAGGTTTCCGTATATTGAATTATTCGGTAGAACAAATTTTGCTTTCACATATTTCTTCCATCTCAGCATGAGTCACAGTATTGTATCAGTACTTCTCAATCCTATTTCACAAGTGCCGGTGAACAAGCATCCTGTGCCTTTCAGTGCTCAGTCTGAAGAGAATGCCCACGTCTAAAGCCGTCATCGCGTATTTGAGTTAGCTTTCAGCAAAGGTTGGAAGGACCCACGTTCTAACCCCGATACCATCGCGCGCGGAGGTAAACTTCCGTGCGTTGCTGCTAATTTCAAGATCAAACAGCGATGAGAAGATATTTCGGCTACTTTGAGAAATGGAAGTGCATAGGCAGAGAGAAGATGAACTTGTGTAAGAGACGCGGCACTTTTTTTATAGGGACGTTTGTTTCTTTGGTTTCTTTGTTCTTTTGTTGCGTCCTCCTCTCGAGCACGCCTGTAGTCGGTGACAGTTGGCCTGTGACATGGTAGATCGTTGATAGGTCGTAAGGAACGAAGGCGCAGAAACTACACGACAGAGGCCTGTCGTTTTCATGATTTTATTCCTTACGGTGCCCCACGAATTGTCATTCAACCACATCTATTACGTTGATAGGTCAGCGGTATTTTTTTTTTTTTTTTTTTGAGGACACATGTCTCCCACATCATGATCGAACTGCCAAAAGCTGCCAATTTTGGCATTGCTTTTAAGATGGGGAATCAAACATACCATCACCCTCGGATCCCGAATCGGAAATTCTTATTCAAGACCTTAGAGGTACGTTTGGACACCTTGGTTAAAAGGGAGCTTTATAACTATGCCGGGTGGCCTTGCACACAAAGATTTAGATTGCGACAGTGTGGTACCGAGCGCGTGCAACCCGAAACCGGAAATGAGGTGAAGACCGGTGGGCTAGATCACCTGACTCGTATTCGGCCTCATGACGCTGAGTCGGTTGTCAATGTTCTTTCTTTTCAAAGCTCTCGAACTCGGTCGAAGTGTGGAAAATCCTAGTGAACTAACCAACCACCAAGGAACCAAGGAGGGAAGGGTTAGCGGTCTGCATGAGGGCTCTTACCGAAAGAAGCCGCTGTCGCGGATGAGAAGTTCTGGCGACCTGTGCTTTCCAAATGTTGTAAAGAAGTAATCGCCCTCAACAAATACGATGCCTTGGCCTGAATTATTAGTCCGTCTTCGCGTCGCAGCGCGTTCTATCATAGGGGAAAGCAAGAGGGATTTGATCAAATTCATAGAGAGACGCCGCAGAATGCGATTGATAAGTTTTCTTGCGTAACTGTAGCGGTCATGATATAACATTTTTCAGTGGCCTCCACCGCCAGGATACAGAATTTGGACATACATACTTATCTAATATTAAACATGTATTTGAAACCTCACTATAACGTGCTGCATGCTATAAAAAAAAAGGCAAATATTTTCGTAGCAATTTTTGTGATTTTGACTGTGGCATGTCAGTCGCACCCACGCAGGGAACGGAGCTAGCCCTGTTTGCAACGTAGACGCTTCTGCTATGATCTCTGCATTCACGTTAACCATCATTTGTTATTAAAAAACAACTATGGTTGGTCCCTCTCAGTTTAAACGAACACAAAACACTAAAGGAAAGGAACAAGAAAGAAATAACACCGAACGTAATCGCCGCTGGCATTTCATAAGTCAGCACGCGCCATCAATTTTATTTTTGCTTGAAATTTCGCTGTATGCAGCACTGATTAAAACGCTATCCTATCAATAACTAGGCCAGATCATGGACAACCATGGAAAAAAAAAAAGGGAAGCGAAAATGATGAGACTGAACGTTTACTCAGAGGAAACGCGGGGAAGCCCCAATGCCGGAAGCTAGCTGCGTAGACTTGTACTGCATAGGCATTTGTAGAATGGAGCCTTGTAAAAGAAACACTTTCACTTGAAAAAGCCCCCCCAAAGCGTGCCGTGAAAAATTGCTCGTCTTGCTTCCACTCTCCGCTCCACTCTACTGGGAAGTGAAACGGGCGCTGCTTCCTCCAGTGGAATCCCCCAGCACCGCCACTCTTGCCGTCTCCGCCCTGGCTGCGGCGTCGCGTCGTTGTGCCCCACCCCTTCTCTCAGGCCCGCTTCCTTTGTTTGGGGTCCCCGGAGGGACGCTCTTCCGATGACGCATCCTCCGAGAACGACCGACCGACCGGCGACACGCAGCCGACGCAGCAGCACGCGACTTGGTTGTCGGACGCGCGACGCTCTCGGTAGCCGCCGTTTTCCACTCGTGGCTTGTCCTTTTGCTCTTGGCGCTGGCGTTTTTGTTGGCTGTGCCGACGCTGACAATGTGGATCGGCCCTTTTCTCCCCTCTTCGTCCGAAGAGCGCTTAGTCAGCAGCAGTAAAGCAGGGCCCACCCGACCAAACCCCTTCCCTTCTCTCCCCTCTGCCCATCCAGCGCCCGCGCTCTTACCCGTGGCTCGAGTCAAGTGGGAAATGATTATGATGGCGTTAGCGGTGGAAGCGACGTTGGCGATGGTTCTCGCCGACCGATGCCTCCGAAAGTAGAAGAGAAATGAAACGCTCGACTGAAGGAGAGGGAGGGAGGAGATTATGAGAAATAAAAATAATAAAAGAAAGGGCTGGTATTGTAATGGATCAACCGAATCAACTGCTCTTTGTTGCAAGGAACAGCATCTCGTGTCGACGTCTCCGGGGGGTTCAATTTGGAGGAGAAAGAGCTTCAAGAACGGAGGGGCGGAGGAATGGGGTTGGAGAAGGGAGGTTGGGGATCTGCTTGTGACAAGTGTTCAGGAACTACTTTTTAGGTATAGTGGCGTTGTTCGCATTTCCTTTGCTTCTTCCACCGCTGTTATTTCTAAGGATAAATTAATGTCTGGCGAATATTTTTTCTGTTAATTCTGTCAAGCTGCCTGAAGGTACGAGACGGTTTCGCTCATTAGGAGGCGCAGTAAATGCACGCGTGCTCAAGGAAAAATTGAAAGTGCTGCAATAATCGAAAACGAAAACGTCTTGGGTGCTGAGCATTGGTAAAAGCAAACGTAGTTAGAACCCAATGATGACCATGACAACGACAGTGCACATCGCTGATTACTGAACATCGTGAAAAGAAAATATGCTCTTTAATGTGCTGTCTTTGATTAATTATCGTGGCATGGTGTATAGTTTATGGTTCCTGCCTGTCCGGGGAAATTTCGTTCTTAGGTTGAGGCTTCGTTAGGGACACTCAGTTCTTGAAGCCTCGATCAATGATGACGGTTTTCAGTAGCTCAAACGCGTTAAGAACACGTGCCTTCGGTCACGCATGCCACCAACTAGTTGCTCAGCTAACAAGCTTCCAAATTAAAAACAAACCCCTTGTAATTAGTTCCTTCAATGAAAAAAAAAAAGAGGTATGAGGAGGTATAAGGATGTGGAGTGATGAAAGAAGATATGAAGGAGGTATGCTTTCAACAAATGTTTTTTTTTTTTGTTTCGGAAGAAAGCAGGAAAGCGGACACATTATTTTAAAAACTGTACCTGACACTAGGCAAGATTGTTTATTCGATTATTTCCGTTTGTTTGTTGTTGTTCTCATAGCCGGTGGGGGGGGGGGCAATATCAATCAGCAGCCCCCTTGCTGGAACGTACCTGCCTTAGGAGCGTAGCTTGCTTACGTCGGTCATTTAGCTATGTGAATTATTTGAACAGTGCGAAACAATATTAAGAAGAGCAATTTGTAGGGCTACAGACAGTGCTTATACCGCGTGCTCAATTTGTACTTTTTTGTATTTGTATCTTTAAGAGCAGAGTTCAGAAGTGTCTAGCATGGTCGGCCCACGTGCATTGTCTCTGCGCTCGATATGCTGCGTCTGTGGGATACCTCATAATTACATGTCACCTGTTCATAATAAAGCTCTTCTACTTGTAAGCTACCATCTTGGAAAAAAAAAAATCATATTAGCTCTGATGAACAAGAGTGCAAACACGGACAACGGGACGACTGAGACAGGATAAGCGTTATTTTGTCTCAGTCATCCTATTTTTGTGTTTCCTTCGCTGTTGTCCATCATGAATATGAATGAATGCTTGAATGAATGTGCGTTGTCTGCAGTAATATATGGTAATAATGTATACCAACTTCTGTTTTCTTCACTAATTAACTTTGTATACGCTCAGTATTCTTCCATGATGCCTCACATATAGTTTAGACTAGTTTGAACGCCTTCTGGGGATTTTACTTTTTTCGTTTATTTGCCTCGAATCGGGAGTGGTGGTGATGATGAAGGGATTTTTCTTTTTTACGTAAAGGACGTCCTTTGATTCTGTGGCTACAGGTACAAGTGGTAGTCTAAGGTTTGTTTCCTCTTTCGTTTCATTAATGATGATCCTAGGATTCTAGGTTTTAAATGAAAATGATGGTTGAAGTACTGGGTCATTATCGATTGAAGCTCTTGAAAAAGAGAGTTTCATGCTGGAGTTGTGGCATGATATTTTGGTGCTGGGCTTTCAGCACTTGAGATTTAAGGCACAGCCAAAAAAATGTGGACGAAGATTTTGCAACGCCGTGTCAATGGATGTTTTTCTCGCAAAAAAAAAAAAAAAAAATCGTAATTCGGCCCCCGGTTTGTCTGCATGGCACTCGTATTGGATGCTAGATGCGTCCTTTGCCAAAGTTGAGCACACGGTTTCTGCAGAAACGCAGAGTGTGGGTGGGTTGAGGTGCCGTCGTTTCAGGCGCTACGTTGGAGCGTTGCACCTGCCGTAATAATTTATATTTCGCTGCATTTTCTCTACGCACAAAATCATCGTCCACCTACAAGCAGGATGCTGCAGTTATTTAGGTAAAAAAAAAACGCGATTACTTAGAGCATTTTATTCTATAGTCATTGATCAGCCCTATACACAACCTCGAGACCATACAACAACCTCGAGAAATTTTTGCTACTTACAAAAATCGATTCAGTGCACCCTTTTCGAAATGTCGGTGTCCTGTCGGCAGCAAAAGACGTATTTATAGAAATGTAATGTAATTCTTTTTCCCGTATCTCAATGACACTTCCTTACTTGTTTCATTTCATTTCATTTCATTTATTTTTTTCCCTTAAAGGCCCGAGGGCATTACATAAGGGGGGCTCGTTTCCGAAAGGAACTGTACACCGAAAGGAACTCAGTAAACACTTTCGGTGGGATCGCCAGCTGGTTCACTCAACCTACCTTTAGATATCCGCGAAACTAATACAGAAAAAATAAGCTGCGTCGACGCACACGGTCCACAACCGAAATTTTCTTATGACGATGACACCAGCAATTTTTTTGCTGCTGAATGAAATATATGTTTTAAGCTTAAATGGGATCTTTGTTGTTAGAATGAGGTATGCTATTCGTGTAGGCGAAACTTAGTTTATTTTCTCTACGTACCTTTAACTACGTACCTTCAAATTTTATTGTACATAAATGCACAATAAGCTCTAATTATGCGCATACTGCAAGCTGACGTCAGTTTTGTTAGTTTGCATCTGATTGGGCCTCACTTTGAAGAAGTTGTTTCATCGCTACTTTCGACAAACTATAGGTATCCTGTGTCATCGTAGCTCTGTTCGATAAATGTCATGCTGTTCGTGTTCGATAGACCTCTGTTCGGGACACCGGACCAATGCTCGAACAGTGGGAAATCACCCTGTTGATAGTTTCAAAGGACGAAGCTTTGGTGCACAAAGCTGCACTCAAGGAACAAAATGTTTTTGGTTCTTTCCTTCAATGAGAGATATAAGGGAAAATATACTATAAATGTCTGGTTCTGTATATTGGCTTTTGCTTACTATAATTATCATTAGGTTTACTACATGTTGAAGACTATACAATGCATCAGAACTTTGGATGAATTGGTAAAATCATAATTGAGAACAGTCAGTAAACATAACAAAAGAACTTGCTTCAGCAACGAAAAGAAGCCGAAACAAGGGGAAGGAAGGCATATTGACACTATTCGGATAAATCTAAAGAAAACATTTATCTAAAAAAGGTAGGAATGTCACCTAAAACTTAGAACTTTTGTCTGCGTTCACGACTAATTGGCGAAAAAGCCGCGCGGAAGAACATGGACGAAGTAACACAAACTAAAGCAGGACTCGCGCTCGTCCTGTGTGTTGTGGGAGTTATTTCGAACAACTGGTATGCACTGAACTCCCTGAAGCCTTCGAGTGACTCATCTCTGCATACAAACTGTCATGTCGATTAGGCATCAGACTTTGTATAAACATCCGTCTCTTAGGTCAGATGATTATTCAATGGTGTGTATTTTGTGGCCACGTGCTTCAATTCCTCCTCTATCGTTTAGTCCAGCATCTGACTCCACAGCAGGATGAAAATTAAAACACAGCCGTTGCTAACTAGGGGAAGTAGTAAGCGACGTGTGTACTACTCCGCTGAACAGTAAACAGAAGTTTTATTATTTGATACTATCAAACAAGCCAGAGACGTAGACATTTTTGCACTTTTAATTCCCTTTGACGGCTATAGCTTTTTATTTGGGTCATCAGGGTGACCAGAAAGGCCCTAACTATGGATTACTTTCAGCCGCGGAGGCGTTGTGTGCGCCGGTTACTGCATACTGAAGTCGTTTTCGACTTATAGTATGGCACCCTGTTTTCCGTTTACTTAGAAAAGCAAATTTTAGAACAAGGAAACCATGTCGGTTATAGGAGGGCAATAGGCAATAGCAATAGGGCAATAGCAGCGTGCGAGTGCACATTCCCAGAATAAAATTTCAACCCCTCGCTTTTTCAGCGCAGTACTTTGCGCCTGGACACTCAAACCCCTCTTTTTCTTCGCCTCTTAACCGATAAGATCCCCCTGTTCTAAATCTCGCTACAGTGTTCGGCTAAGGTCCTGCAACAAGAGAAGAACATGCATCTGGCATAATATACTAGACCATTCGCAGTTCTATGCGGAAGAGAGCTGCCCATGCAATTGGAGAAGGTGAGAAACCAGCAGAGGTTTTTAATGGATTCAATTTAACAACGCTGAGAATGTCACCGGCTAAGGTATTGTGTTTCTCGTGAGAAAGTACTTGGAAATATAAGTACTGATGTACAATGTACCAAATATAGTTTTATCTTATTTATTAATGTACCAAATATAGTTTTATCTTATTTATTAATGTACCAAATATAGTTTTATCTTATTTATTAATTTTCAACTTTATTTATGTATTTTTTATGCCCGCTCACAAATGAAACCTTTGCAGTCACATAGCTTCGAAACATGTCGGCTTTCTTTTTTGAAATACATATGCGGCACCCCTAAAGCCCCCTGCCATCCTGCTTCTGGGCCTACCACGCACGCACGCACGCACGCACGCACAAAACGCTTCGAAAACAGCACAGACCAGCTCCAAAAGGTGGAATAGCGTTGCGAAACAGTGGGTTTAATTCCCACGGAACCCCCTGCGAACCCTCTGGTTGTTTTACTGAATCTGATTCTTTCGCTAGTACTGTCGATGTAACGGACAGTGACCTCATCTAGGAACTTTTTATCTCTATATTCTTTTACAGCGTGGTACCTTACCATTGCCGGGTCACAACCGATAGACCTGGAGGTGCTCAGTACCCAAAATTCTGACACTATCGGCTCCAGACGGAGGTCTAAAGAAGTAGACAACCCGAAGATGGCAATAGAAGAAAGATCCAGTTCCGGGAAGCAAGCAAGAAACAGAGCGAAAAGGACGTGTAACGCAGTAAGCGTTCTAAAGCCTACCGCGGTTCTCTGTGGGGGGGAGCGGGCTAAGCGGAACGGGATTGCGGCTTGCTGCGGCCAGCTCTTCCCAAGAAGGAACCTGAGCGCCGGTGCCAATGAGTCGGACTATAGGCAGAGAGAACCGAGGCAGGGTTGACTTGGGCTCCGCGCCACGCTAGTCGCAGAGCCGCTTCAGGTTTTCACGGCTGATTTCCCCAGAGAAACTCCTCCTCTTGAGAGCGTAGGAAAAAAAAATGTTTTGCCGCAAAAATAAGGTATTAAAATACCACAAAGTAGGGAGCGGGCTCTTCTTTTTCTCGGGAACGACGCTCTTAAGCGCGAAGAGATAGATAGGAAGAAAGCGTGGAGCATGGGGCATAAAATACCCGGGAGAGTGAAAAGAAATGAACCCTCTCCAATGTTGTGCGAAAGGAGTTAAGAGAGGAAGGGACCTTATGTTTGCACGGTCCATTAGCGCCCGAGCTAATTCTGTCGGACGTCTTGCGACACGTCTGTAATCTCGGCAAGCCGCAAATCCGCTTGGCGAGCACGAGCAAGCAGACGGGGAAATGAAGGAGAGACGAGAGAGAAATATGTGTTCCCTCTCGGTCGGAGTCCCCAGCAGCCTTCTCCCGTGGGCGGTGTTGGGTAGTGGCTCTCTCCGCACTCAAGCACCAGCAGCGACGACGTCGACCAGGAGGGCAGCTGCAGGCCGTCTCCTGTCGGCGATGCGGGAGGTGGGTGCGAGACCACGCGCCGAAGGGGAATAGCAGACACACACGCGCTAACAGACGCAGCGATGCTGTGCCTCTTCCGATGCGGCGGCGACGGCAGAGACCAGGCCACGAGGGCTTACGCATGAGCTTTCAGGGAGTTCGCGCTCTCCCAATTCCCGGCAGAGGGGAGGCTCTTGTGGCAGCACAAAGAAGGCGTGCCTCACAATGGGTTTGTGATGGAGCTGCTAAGAAGACCCCGGAGACTGCCGGGCTTTTCGGCCGGAACCCACCCCTGCGCCTGACAGACGCGGCAGGGGCTCATTTGTCGACGGCGCACGGCGCTCTTTTTCTTTTCCGCGACGTCTCCGGAGACGCCTTCGCGACCGGAAGACGGCGGAGACGGAGCGCGCAAGTCTCGCGTCAAAAGCCGCCGCTCTCGTTGTCCCGCGCTGCTCTGCATGTTCTTAGCAGGCCTAGCCATCCCCCTACCTCATTGGTTACGAAGAACCAGTGCTTTTCTTCTCTACTCGGCGGAGACAGAAGAGGATGAGGAAAAAATCTGAAATATTAGACATAGGGAGAAAACACGTTGTCTTTCTGGCTGAGGCCGCATATCGAAGAAATAAGTGCGTATAAAATAAAGGCGCCTTCGGTTAGTCAGGTTAATAAGAGGAGACACGACGCGAGTGAAGGACGTTGGAAGCGAAGCTATAATCTGTGCAGACAGCGCAAAGAAGTAAAAGGGAGGTGAGGTTAGGGCTCAGAGAGCGGAAGATGGTAATGAGCTTTCTTAACGCACAATGATGAAGTGCATTCCTGGATGCCTAGTTGTACTTCGACGGGTAGGGCTAGAAGAAAAAAAAAGTGGAGCGAAAAACAGGTTATTGCAAGAAACTATTGTTGCCCTTACTCCCCATTCATCCGGTTGTAAGTAGTTAGTCTACAATATTTTTACAGCCACTGATACCTTTGCCGTTAAGCCCTGTATTTGTAAAACTGCAAGCGACAGGACTGTTGGACACGAGAGATAGATGAGATACAGAGTAGAACACTTAAGAACAAATAATGACTGGTTAGGTGCCCTACACTAGGAAAAGGGATAAAGAGTGAAAAGGGTGTTTGTGTACCAATTTGGGAGTGATCTTGCGCAGTTGTCAATATGCAAACGTTTCCGAAAGGCTTCTATATGCAGCCAAGGGCTTCCGATTGACTTCACTGAGAAGATCCTTGAATTAAATGAACAGAATGGCGGCGGCGTTTTTCTTGCTAAGCGTCTTCGAGAAATGAGCATACTATTATTACCTCCGAAATATAAGTAATGGCAGCGAACTAAAGAAAACAAAAACATTGTTGTGTGTCCGGTTCTTGGTACTTTGTACTTTATGTTGCCTGGAAGAATCCCTACGATTATCGGCCTTCACGGGATTGCAGCGGAGCGCCAGAAGTACAAACGCTACAGCCTGGGTTCAGAAACTTAGGGTAAATTCCAGCGCTCCTTTTGACTGAAAATCCGTAGTGCATCGCGATTCGGCGGAAATATGAGAAACTTTAACGCTTAACTTGTGTTCAAATTATGTTCATAACAGTCATAAGGATAACCATTTTCAATAAAAAAAATAGCCTTGTTGTTCATTTGAATAGAAAAAGAAAGGAAGCATTTACATTATCTCGATGACAGAAAAAAAAAAAGAATACCCGATAGCGATAGAATACTTCTGGGACTGGCTTTCAGCTGCAGCGCTGATTTCATAAAGGGTCCTTCATGGTGACGGCACTTTATTTTCAATGAGAGACATAGCGGGATAACTATTGACATCGATGCTTTTAGCTTTGTGTTCGGATACTCTATTCACTTGTCTTACTTAGTCAAGAAGTTAGGCAAAGACAACAATGATGATTTCTACCTCCGTCGAAGGATCCTAGCTTATTTCTTATTTTCTTGCGAAAAGGTTTTCAAACGATGAAATACTCTGCCCCCTCCTTCCTTCCTTTCACTTTGCGTTGGGTTCCGCATCTAGGCTTTTTATTGCTATAAGATGGCTATTGCACTCCGAACTTCTCTGTATACGTTAGTTTTGTTTGTCTTTGTCTTCTCGCGTCCCAGCGACCACGGCCTGTAACTGGCGCCCCAAACGCTGTTCCATCTCCGTACAGTGTGCCGTCACTTGTCCCACTCCGGCATCTCGAAGAGACAGGGAGACGGGCGCACAGCGCTGTCTTTGTTCCTAGGGACACAAAAGAAAGGGCGGGGGAAGGGACTCAGCTCCCGCCACCATGGGGAGCAGTTCAAGTCGCGTGAGGGAATAAAGAGGACACTGCACCGGCTACGGGGGAAAACGGGAAGCAATGAGCGCAAAAGCGGCTCCCTGAGTGGCCCTCGATCGTCATGGAGAGCAGGCGCCCGTTCATTATTTTCTTGGCTGGTGGGGAAGAAAAGGGGAGCGTCCGGGGAGGAAGGGAGGCAAGGGTCGTGGTTCTAAGACGCGAATCGTGCGGGGAAAGACTTCATTAAGCAGAGGCTTCGCAGTGGGTTCCGTTCGTTGTTCACCGCCAGCCGACGCTCTCTTTGGGTCGACAAGTGGCCCCGCAACGCCAACAAACCAACGAGGGGCGCCATACAGGAGTGTCGTGGCGTGACGACAAAGACGTCTTGCCTCGGCCGCTCTTCCTCCTTCCTCGCAGTGACGGAGTCCAGCCTTATTATGTTTTTCCTTCCCTCAAGTATGAGGCATGCCTGCGGAAGCACAGAAAAACGGAGCCAACCGCATTGTTGTTGAGTGGACGGATGGTTTCCATTGGAGACGGCCACTGTAATTTCTTGCCAAAGAAGAGTTTTTGCTTCTCTCTATATCTCTCTCTATCGCAGAAATATGCTGGTTCCCGTTTCCTTCATTCATCTTTGATAAGGAGCAGGAAGACCGTAGTGCGATCGCAAGCAGCGATGGAATAAACGAGTGATTAGCTGTAGGTTCTTCGCAAGTCTTTTTCCGTCGTAGTTAAGTTTAAGTTTAATGGCTACCCACAGGAGCCTGATGTTGTCTTTTTTTTTTTTCTAGGTCATTCCATCTCGTTAACCACCCAGCTCATCGTGCTATGTGCTGAAGACAGGCTCGTTCACGCCAGTCGCTGTCTTCAATTAAGGGTCGCTGTTTTTTTTTTGTTTCTTTTTTTTGCGCAATAAGTGAAACGGAAAACATTGAGCAAGAATTTTAACACAGACAATATAGGCGGCCTACGGACTATCTGAAAATGTTTAGAATGGGCCTTCAGGGCAAACCAGTTTCGTTCATATGCATTTTATCACGAGAGACGCATAGCGTTAAAACAAGATAAAAAAAATCCACCAGAAGTCATTAAGGAAACACCATCAATGGCGTTACCTTCTTGCTTTCTTAGTGCTTCTGGCAAGCTGAGTCCCACAGCTTCAACTTGTTTCATGGTGTTTTTTCTTTTTTTTTTTTTTTTTTTTTCGATCAACGACGTTTCTTCGTATTAAAACTGATTTACCCACCGCCCCATTTCAGCGCGGTTCAGCACATCTGAAGGGCTCCCTGTGATATGCACTTCATGTTTTCTTCTGGGGTTGCCCGACACGGTACTAGCCGCATATTCCTGCTGCTATTTGAATAACGGAGACAAGGCAACATGCAGAAGAATCGAAAACCTGGATATTTAATTAATTTCATTTGAATGAGAAACACAGCGATATCCTCGGATGCAGGGAAGGCGCAGAGAAGACGCGAGCTGAATCACAAAACAAAATTCTTTATGCATAAAAACAGGGGACAGGAAAAACATACCAAAACAACCTTGCAGACCCGTTTTAGTCCGGTAACGGACAAAGTGTGTGTAGAAAGCAAAAGTACGACGCGCTTCTTCCGGTGGTGAGTTACAAAGCTTGTATAAAGCTGGTATAAAGCTTTGCCATATAGATCGAAAGCATACAAAAAATACCTGCGCTCGTACAGACTGCCATCAAGAGTGGCATGCAATCCGCCATGACCTTCTTCACTCACTCAGGAAGAGTCCAACTAGCTGCCATCTACAGACTTTCTTGGGCTGTCTGGATGGCAATATGAAGAAATACCAGAATGTGGTCACTCAGTGCACTGAAGAAACAGTTAGGGACAGTTAATTTCGTTCCGTTTTTAGAAGTCAGCTCGACTAGCTTCTTTTCCTCCGTCAACGCTGACCGCTGCACACATTGAGCTTCAGCAGCCGCCGGTACTCCAACTTAAGTGGCTTTGTTCCCGTGCCCCCACCCCCTTCATCCACATACAAGAATTTTCCGCTATGTTAGACACACGTAGCTTTGATTGTATCCCTTCCTATGTGATACTCGTAGCTAACCTACAAATGTCTACACACAGCCAGGTGCAGTAGGCAACTGATATTGGCTTCACCATCCCTGTCAACTGTGTCGCGTAAACCAAGCAACTGTCAACTTTCTGCGCACCTGCCAGCGCGACCACGTTACTTGTCCTAGGCCGTCACACATCCCTTCTATCAATCAGAACACGAGCACATTGCATGACTCTATAACGCCATCATTGTTGCGACCAATCAGCATAATGTATGACTAGTTAAGTTTGTTTTCCCTAAATCATTAACCGTGCTATTCTTTTTGTGATGAGGCTTTTCATGTTATCTGAACAAAAAAAGCGAGAACCATTATACTGTCGCTGATGACCTTGCAAAAAATCTAAAAAGGCATTTTTTCGAATGGGTGGATGACAACAAGGGGTATTTCATGACCTCACGTGCAATGAACAAACGTGCTGTAAATATGAAACCTTGGGAGAGCTGGAAAGCTATTCGCCGATAACAAGCTCGAAAGAAAGGCCACGACGTAGTTTACATGTGGTAGACCGGAAACCGCTGTTGCTACAGCATTCGGAAGGTGATACGCAGCCTAAAGAAACGCTTGGAAAACAGAGACTTACGTTTGTCAAAATAGAAATGTGTAAAATGAATACTTGTCAGTTGAAATTTTGTGCAGCTAAATGTTAAAGACACGCGTTGGCCTCTATATCGGTTCCTTCCGGGCACGTCTTTCAGTTGTAATACTATGTGATCATTGGCTGATACACTTTTCGGTTTTTTGAGTGACTGTAACTTCGCCTGTAAATTCTGCTTTGTGTTTTACCGTGATGACAGTGTACGAGAATTTCGGTCTGAAATTTTTAGCGTTTTCGAGTTTTCAGACTTATGTGAAAATAAATACGTGAAAAGCGGAACTAGAGCTCGATATCTCGTGTAAAAAACACATCTTCGGTTCTGTATATTTGATCGTTGGAATACATGCAAGAAGTGAGAACCATTATTCCGCTCCCCTGCCTTAGCCAAAAGTCTATCATACGTACCATATGCAGAATTCATGTCATCAACATTAACAAAGTAGGGTATGGAGCTCTTCTCTTTCAACTGCAGTGTCACAATATCTCTCACAGCTGCTCCTTTCGGATTTTGTTTCTTATCTTCAATTACTTTTGTATAAAAAAGGAATGCTTTTGTGAACCTCGAGCAGAAATTTTGAAACAAAGAACAAGAATTGTTGACAGTCATTAGGAAAGATCATAGAGCGCAGAAACATTTAGCGATGACAATTTTTTCGTAACATTATAACGGGTTGCAAGAACAGAAAAAGCGAGCACAGCCATGAAAAAAGGAAGACATTGTTTCACTTATTTAGCCAAAGATTATCGATCAAACCTCGGTTTTTGATGTTTCAGTTCTGCGTACCGTGATGCAGATCGCCCTTGGGCGTCCCATCTTCCCAACTAGGAACTTAACACGGTTTCAACCGTCAGGAAATGCTCTTTGATAGCGCCTTGCTTTGTTTCCGCGGTACGAAGATTGTAACCTTGCTACGACAAATGAGCGTTTCTAAATCACTTTGCACGAAGTTCCCGTAACAAAGATATTTTATATTACCTTTAATTACAGCTCTCCGCTTTTTATTTTCTTTTAGGTCGCTCACTACTTATAACAGCAGCAAACTATCTTATTTTTCGAACGTGACTCTGCCAATGTCGACCTCAGTCGTAGAAGCAGGCAGGAGAGTGATGTCCTGGTTTTCGAATATCCTTTATGCGGTATTTCTCTGCTCTGACAAAACAGGCACCGAGCCGCATGTAATTTTTTAAGCACGCAGGTAGCAGAGATTTTCAACTCACAGAGAGCGAAGTGTGTCCTGATGTCAGGTCAGTTTCGCCTACTCAACCGGACCATTTAGCTCAATCCATAATTCAGCCGAGAAATTCGTGCGCGCGATGTATGCATTAAGAATGCAAGCTCTACATTTCGCAGGAGTTGCATCCACTAACTTATGAAACGACCCTTTTTTATTTAATTTATAGGAGAGATTATCCTGAATGAAGTGCCATATGATTATCTGGATCATGACAAGGAGAATTAGATCACGAATAAGAGGAAAATAAAGAGCGAAAGAGAGAAAGAGAGAGGGGAAAATGGAAGCTTACAGAGAGATAAACTCTATAGTGAAATGAAGAGAATTCAACCATCGCTTATAATCTGCTGGCATGCTATTCTGCGCAGGAAAGCGAATTAGGGAGATGAAGAAGGCAAGATAGTCGCGTGGAAAAAAAAAAGGTAGACATCGTCCAGTAAAGTTATCACTTAAAATGATGAAATACGTTGTCCGACAAATGGGCAGACAAAGTTCACAGCGTGAAAAATTCCTGAGGTTAACCCACAAGGTGAAATTAGGGCTTGTAGAGATGTCTAATGTCATTTAAATACGCAAATAAATATTTTATTACATGCACTGTTGCCTAGGGCAGGCTAAGGAACCTAACACACTGCCCACTGCTAGAGGCACTGGGGAGCGCTTCCCCATGCAACGGTCATAGTACTCACACTCGTCGACATACGCAGAGCACTCAAGCTTAGATGAGCAAAGCGGAGCTCCGAGGAAGGCAAGGCTCATATGAAGCACTCCAGTGTGATTTTCTCCTGCAGCATTTGGCTCAGGGAGTGTCCGGAGTTTATTTTCTTTATTTTTTT
>JAJIZL010000269.1:37971-66449 GCA_023969395.1 Amblyomma maculatum | reverse complement strand
AAGCCCGTCCTCCGACTGTCATTTTTGCTGCTGAAAGCATAGCGGCACTCTTTAAATATAGAAGTGCCCGCTTCGCAATGAATTTGTGGTAGTTCTGTAACTTTTATTTACAGCAGGGAAAAGAAAAAAAAAAGTGAATAATGCGCCTGTTTTTCTGTTGAATATTTTATTGTTTTATGCCACGAACGTTTTGCGACAACACGGATTTGTTGTGAGGATCGTTTCCAGACCTCCTCAAGTATGAAAGTTAGGCGTGAAAAGAAACAAGGTACTGGCAGAGGAATTGCCAAGGACATATGATGGGTCGAGGTTTGAAGCCGCCTAATTAAGAAAAGATTTTTCTTAATCTATGATGACTTCAGAAACTTGCAACACTTTTCCTATTAACCATAAGACGAATGCTTACGGCAAATGTTAATGGCAGTTGTCCTCTAGCTTCTAAAATTGCAGTGACGCTCAAGCGCAATACTATTTACAGGGTTTCTTTCATCTGTTCATCGCTCACTGTTTGTAACTTTTCGAGAAACTCTCTCAAGTATAGAACAACGCCTACCTGCATATATTCACGCCTTTTCGCGGCCGTCAAAATGATAGAGTGCCTCCTGAGTCGAGGAAGGACAAGACGATGCATTTATTAGGAATGGCTTCATAATTATATTACATTTTATTTATTATAACGCATTACTTGGTGTACTAGTGCAGAGTCCGGAAATATAATCTGCAAAATAATTGTAATCGTGCCGCAACTGCGGTCTACCCTAGACAGGTTGAGCACATTCCGCCTCAAGTGAAATACCGCAAGCTGGCTTTGTCTCATGACTGCGCGGCAAGAGGAGAAGTACACACATTTTCTCTGGGGCCCCGAATTTAGTGTGCGTTTCTCAAAGCACACCGGCCATGGCGATCTCATGCCACTCCCTTTCCAATTTAAAAAGTTGGATCAGAATTTTTATGATGATGCTGGGGACGATAATGGCTATTGTGAACAGAAAGCAGACAGAAAGGGCAGTCTTTGGAGGGGAAAGCAGCTCGGCTTAGCGTTGTGGTCCAGTACAAAATTCGTATTCTGTTGGAAACAACGGGAGTGCGTGACGCCGATACTCCTTGCCTGAAACAAACATGGACTGTGTGAGCAATGTTCTCCTTCATCTCCGTTGGATTACATGAAAGCTTTAATATGTATCCTGCAACAAGAAGCAGACCTTACCCCCCAATTCTGAAAATTTAGCAATATAGTGCTATTTTGGATCTTCCTCCTTTTCTGTTTCGTGTGAGGCCTTTCTAACGGCTATACAGTTAGTTAAAAAGTGTCCTATCGTTTAGCTAGCTTGTTCTCTTCTTCGAGTGTCTTTTATTTTTGATTTACACACATATCTGAAGCACTTTTGTTAGAAAACAGATTTCCGCGTGCTGCTGAGCTTTGCCGAACAAGCCAGAGTTGGCTTTGGCATGCCCGGGAATGTTCATGTATGCGCTGCTTTGAGAAATAAACTATTATTATTATTATTATTTACATTATTTCCGCTCCTAAAGCTGTACCTGTCCATATGCTTGTCGCTTTTGGAGTACGCGTTGATTGTTTGGAATTGCACTTGCAAATCGAAATGGGACAAGGTTGACAGAGTACAGCAAAACATTTTACGAATATTTCGATATCGTTTTCCTTGTACAACTTCCTCCTTTCACTCCCCCAGGAATACCCCACTAAATCTTCCTTCTCTTAACTGCCGTCGTGTCAGAGTAAATATACATCTTCTGTACAAACTCCTTCATGGCCACATTATGTGCCCTCAGCTCTTGAGTACATCCTACTGCGATTTCCGCGAAAGAGCATGAGGGAATTGAGACCGTTTCAAGTTTCTCAGTTTCTTCATTCCCATTCCCATCTGGACCGAAGGCAGAGGTTGTTTAAATCTTTTTTTCTTCACCTTGACATCTTCCAAAACTCGCTCTCTTCATTTATATTGAATTTCCGTAGCGTTGTATTCTAAACAGTTCTTTATTACATATAACTTCCACTTTCCAGCCTAAATGTTGTATTTACTTCACTTTTTGCTTTTTCTCATGCTTAATGCTGTTTGTAACTTGAACTGCTTTTTATCCGTTCGTTATGTATATTTTAATTTTAAACTTTGTATTCTAATCTTACTGTGCTGCGTTGAATTCTATTTCTTTATTGTATTTCCCTGCATTTCAAGCCTGTGTTTTAAGGACCACGCACTTGTTGCACCTGGAATGGTTGTTTATTTTATGTATATTTCTATATTACTATAATCAATATCAATTATTTGGTTTTTCTTTTTCTTTGTCTATTTTTTTCCCCGTGATGTGCTCTAGAATTCTCACACCATGTATACAAGACATGCTACTCACTGATTTATTTCTCTCCGTGACTATTTTCGTTTCACTTCTATTACATGTGTTATTTATTTCTTTTTCTTTTTGTGCTATATCTGTGTATGTAAAAGCGGCGCGTGAAGATTTTTTTATTTGTGCTGAAGTACGAAGACCATTTGGTTGTTCCTGTGCACATTAAATAAATATTGATTGATTGATTATTATTACTATTATCAAAACCTGGCACCTTGCCACCAGTGGCAGGTGCGATTGGTAGGGGAGGGAGAGGGGAATTCCCTAAACATCAACTGCCACCTGCCACGCTTGGCAAGAGAAACCTTCACACAGATGTCTTAAACGCTCCGCCTGGGAGTTTTCGTTTGCTTTAGCGCTGCTGCGCAAGACAGAGAATGCGCGGTAACTTTCTAAGCTTTCAGGTTGTGCTGGCGGCAGTCTTAGCCGCCGCTATACTCCCCCCCCTTCTCCAACCTCCAAACTTTCTTGGCCGTTCGATTTTCGCCCTTTTGGACGTCTGTCTCGAAGGTGCGTTGTTGAAAGCCCCCGCATGACTGGCTTACTCTCCTGAGTCTTAGGCGCCAAGTTTGTTTGTCTTACGTGCGCTTTGCGCAGATTACGTGCGAACAGATTAAGCACCAGGCAACTCACAATACACTCGGATTCAATCTCTCACGTTCGAGCGTGTAAGACCACAGAACTTCTCCGCGCAATCATGGTCGCAACCAATTTCGCCGAGGATTAGGAGGATTAATTTGGCGGCACATGAGCTTTCACCGGGTTTAAGTGCCGTCCGTGGCAATCTTCTGTAGCAGTGCGTGAAAAGGATTAAAACGAAATCACAGAAATGGTGCTAAAGGTTTGTCATACGCGGTAAACCTACATGTGAGGTGGCAGGAGTAGCAACCAAGAAAACGTTTGAAAACGAAAGTGCTGATGTGTTAAGTTACTGGTTTTTGCTTGTGTCTGTAACAAACAGTTTTTCTTCAACTACTCATACCACGTAGGCTCGATGTGGTTAAGACGTCATATTGCTTGGTGAACAGTCACGGGTTATTTTCACTGCTCCCTCAGTGGATTTCCACGTACGTCATTTCTTTCGGAAGTGCGCAGATATGAACCTTTACGTAAATACGTATGCTTAATCATGGTGATTAACGTACTGCGTAACATGCGTATCTGAGTACAATATGTGTACATCTGGACAGGCGTTACAAATGCTCTCAGCGCCAGCTTAGCTTCTTGATATGACTGCACTTCTTTCCTCATAATTTTGTCCCATCTCCCGACCACTCTTGTCAAAGTACGTTATGGATAATGATGCAGTAGAGGAGTAAAAGAAACACACCCCACCTTTTCGGTATCAATTGTACAGGTCACTTTCCATGCGCGCAAAATGTAAAAAAAAAAAACAGAAAAAAAAGAAAAAAAAAAGGTTTTCTAACGTTTCAGGCCATATCATGGAACTTCATTTGGCCGAAAGTATAAAAATTTTCTGAGTTCACTGCAGAATCTGCACTGGAGAAATCATTAAGTCTAGGCGTTGCTATATTGTTCGCGAGTGGGATGTGTCAGCGGGAATTCCGCGAGTGAAAAGTACTAGGCGTTTTCTTTCTTCTAAACCTCATAAACGTCTCTAATTAATTACTTAATTAACCAACACCAACCATTTTGTCACTTGCACATCTGTACGTAATGCTCTAAGCAATGGTACTATTATTTTTTCGATATACCAACCAGTTTCTCTTCCTCGAGTGACCGACACTTAGCTTTTCCTGTAAGCCGCTCCGTGTGCTGTGCGATGTAAGTGCATGTTAAAGATCCCCAGGTGGTCGAAATTACTACAGAGCCCTCCACTACGGCACCCCTTTCACCCTTTCCGCTTTCACTCCCATCTTCCTTCCTTTACGGCGTGGTTAAGGTGTCCACAGAACAAGTGTGACAGACATTACGCCTGCCTTTTTCTCTGAACGAATTATTACTATTATTATTATTTCTTATTAATTATTTAATTAAACCGCATCAACCACTTTGTCACTTGCACACTTTTCCTTAACGCTCTATCCTATGGCAGCATTCTTTTCCGATGTATATACCAACTAGTTCCTCTTTTACAGCGCAGACAAAGTGATGCCCACTCGAAACCAGCCTACATATTCATACAAAGCTTACGCATTAATAAGGCTTTCTTATTAATGCGTAAGCATTGTATGAATATGTAGGCTGGTTTCTGGTTTACAGGTTGGCAACCAGGGGCTGAGGAGTGCGGACGCGTTTTGCGCCGGCTCCACACTTTTTGTCTCGATGTGCCAGAAATTTTCACCGGAATTTGGTTTCAGTGGTGCCATTGTGCGTCGGAAGGTGTCGTGATCTTGTGGACACCAAATTTGTGACTGTGAGTGCAGCAGTTTGGTTTTTATTGTCGGTCTTGTGCGGACCACCTGCGAAACGCTAGCGCCCGTTTGGCCTAGCGCGGCTTCGGCCGAGGAGACCGGCCCGGAGGCCCCTTCACCGCTGGTCTACCGCCGCGTTTGTGGACCAAAAATGACGATGCACGTGACCGTAGAAGGTACTGACCTCGATCCAGAAGACTACGACAGCACCTGGGTACAAACGCTCAGGAAAAAGGTTGAATCGAAAACCAAGCGGACGCTTCTCAATGATTCCAAGGAGGACAAGGTGGTGCAACACCGCGTTCCAAACGGGGAAGCCGCTCATGGCGCTGCTAAAGCAACTAGAAGAAAATTGGCTGAACGATCAATAGCTATGAATCTTCCGAGGTTCCCGGAAGAAGGTATCAAGGTGATTATTAGGCCTCGTGAAGGTCATTAAACGCACGTCGGGCCCGCTGCTTAGTCAGGCCCTCGCCATGGCTGCCGGAATCAGCTGGTCGGAGCTGGACTCATGGTGTGTCAACGGAAAGCAAGGTACGGTGCTCTTTCATTCGTTGGACTTTAGTCGAGGCGTGAAGGTAGCCGCAATCCGTTGCTTTAAACTCGATGACAAGGAGCATGAAGTGGTGGCCAATCTGATTGCACCGGAGGATTGCGGCCGAGGAGTCGTCCATGGGATCTGTGATACATTTACGGAAGAACAGTTGTTCAGAGCATTGAGGAAGGATCCACAGAACCCAACGGTCGCTGGGGTGCGGCGGATGGGGAAGACTTCCACTATTATTATCACCTTTTTGGAACCTGAAGTCCCAAGATTTGTCAGGATTGAAGGCATGCTTATGCCATGTCGATTGTTCAAAAAAAGATATGAAGTTTGCTTCAGGTGTGGGGAACTTGGTCATCGCTCAGATGTGTGCGATAGTGAAAAACCTAAGTGCCGTGGTTGTGGGGTGGTATCGCCGCCCGAAGATCACCAGTGCACCCCCCAATGTCGCCTATGTGGAAAGGGCCACCTAACGGGAGACAGACACTGCAAAGAACTCTTCCGTACACCCTACATTATCAAGAAGAGAAAGTGGGAAGCAAAATTAGCCGCCGAGGAGGCAGCCAAACAGAAGCTAGCCGCCGAGGAGGAGGCCAAGAAGCTGCAACAGGTCCGCTTTAGTCGTCGCGATGGGCGTAGTGAGTCCCACAACCGGTCCCAGAGCCGTACAAAAACCCGTTCCTCTTCGTTCCCGCGACTGGAGCCGCCGTCGTCCAAGACGATAATGGAGGGCTCTCGACCAAAGCAACAGCCGCAGCAGCAGCAGCAGCAGCAGAAACCGCCACAGACACCATCAAAAAGAGTGAGTAGGGACTCTCAGGACTCAGCTGAGGTTCAGGCTCTAAAAAAACAGAATCAGTTGTTACAGGCGCAAGTTAAGGCACTGCAGGAACAAATCATTGCGATAGGCAAAATTTCACAACCAATGGAGACCGAAATGCCGGTAGCGGAGGCACCGCAGAAGGAGCAGGAAAAGACCCCTAGGGACAGTCCTCCTGCAGCAAAAAAGAAAAGAGGTCCCGAGCCGGATCTCGAAACCCGCGTCCAAGGATTGGAAAAACGATTCGCTAAAAAAGAAGACGACGACAAAATTTTCCAACAACAAGTTATGACCGCGTTAGAACGCCTGAACAGTGCTATGGCAGAGATGCGGGTCGAAATGGCTAGGAGAGACGAGAGAATTCAGTTGGTTTACCAAGAGATTCATAACATTAAAAATGGCTCTGCATCACCGTAGAAATACCATTTGGCAGTGGAACTGTAGGGGCTTCAGTCGCAAACGCGCGGTACTGGAAACTTTTTTGACGAACATTGACAAACCCGAAGTAATCGCATTGCAGGAGTGCAGTAAGCACGCTAAGCTAGCGAGTTACAAATCATACGCGGGACGAGATGACAACACGCGAGTGGTCACCCTTGTCAAAAGGAATATAACGGTGCTGCAGCATAATACCGGGACAACAAATGTTGACCATATACTAATCGAAATAATCCCACAAAAAAGAAAATTCAAAAGTCTATTCATCCTCAATGTATATAGCCCGCCTCGACAAAAACGTCAATGCAACTTCAATGAGCTATTCGCCAAAGCGCGAGTGATCGCGAAAGGAGGACCCCTGTTGATAGTAGGGGACTTTAACGCGCATCACACGGCATGGGGGTATAGATACACGCAGGTAAAAGGACGTGAACTATGGAAAAGCATTCAGCAGAATGGCTTATTGCTTCTGACGGATCCCCTGAAACCAACCCGCCAGGGTAACAGCGTTTCGATAGACACATCTCCGGACTTAACTCTAACTGGAGGCTGCATTTACGCCACGTGGTGCAACACAGGCGAAAACTTAGGCAGCGACCATAAAATTATAGAAATCGTAGTAGATAACGGCCCACCGGTCGTCCGCACCAAAAAGGCAACGTTGGTGAACTGGGAGGCTTTCCGAAATGGCCGCACAGGTGACGAGGAAGGCATAAGTAACATTGACGATTGGAATAAAAAGGTCATTCAGTCGGTCAACGAAGCAACGGAGGAGGTGGAGGTTGACGAGGACATTGAAGGAGTAGACCGTCACATGGTCAGGCTCTGGCGTAAAAGGAAGGATCTAGAAACGAGACTCGCACAGAAAAGAGGGAATAGGAACTTGCGCAGAGAACTGGCAGTGCTTAACAAAGAAATTGAAGAATATGCGCTTGTTTTAACGAGGCAAAACTGGGGCAGCATTTGTGAAAAACTGGACAGGAATATCGGGAACGCAAGTACGTGGCACTTACTTCGGCATCTTCTAGATCCCGACAAATCTAAACTGGAGGCCAGGCAGCAAATTCACAGGCTAATACATACCTTCGATGGGACCGCGGCTACTCTCATAGCCCAAGTCCGAGACAGGTATTTGAACTGTGCAGAGGGTATAGGCCAACAAATGCCTGATTACAAGGGCCAGGAAAACCCGGAGCTAGATAGCCCGATAACGGTTGCCGAAGTCCGGGCAGAAATAAATAGACTGAGAACAAAGACTGCTGCAGGTCCGGACAGAGTCAGCAATCGAATGCTAAGAAACTTGGACGACGCGTCGATCCGACACCTCGCAGCATTCATGCAGGAGTGTTGGGAGGCCGGTCGGCTGCCGGCGACATGGAAGGCCGCAAACCTCGTATTCCTCCCGAAACCGGGGAAGCGGCCGGGTTTCGAACACTTGCGTCCGATCTCGCTCACGTCATGCGTGGGGAAACTAATGGAGCATGTTGTTCAGGCCCGGCTGAACCGGTTTTTGGAGGACAACAATATCTATCCGAACACCATGATAGGATTTAGACCGCAATTGGCCGCATGCGATGTCATGCTGCAGCTAAAAGAACAGATCATACACAATTCAACAGTAGACACCAGGGTGATCGTTGGTCTAGACGTGTCAAAAGCTTTTGACAACGTGAAGCACTCGGCTATTCTGCAGAATCTCAGTGCATTAGATGTTGGAGTTCGCACGTGCAACTACATACGCGACTTCCTCAGCGATAGAACGGCAACTATCAGTATGGGGGGACACACAGTAGAAGGTATTCGACTGGGAAACAAAGCCACACCACAGGGATCGGTGTTGTCCCCGACGCTGTTTAATATCGCCATGATTGCTCTCCCCCCAAAACTAGACGAAATCCAAGGGCTACACCATACATTATATGCAGATGACCTGACTCTGTGGATGTGCAGGGGCAGTGACGGTGAAATTGAACAGACACTCCAGCGGGCAATCGAAGTTATAGAAAGATACTTAGAACCGATCGGGCTCAGATGTTCGGCCGAGAAATCGGAAGCGCTCGTTTTCACGTCAATGCGATCGCCCCATCGTCGACGTATAAAGCAGGATAACCCGAAAATAACACTCAGGGTCAACGGTTACGTTATACCATCGGTGGAAACCATTAGAGTTCTGGGATTACGAATTCAGGCCAACGGCAGGAACTCGGAAACGATACAGAGGCTAGACGCTAGCACGAGTCAAACCTGTAGACTCCTGAAGCGGATCGCAAACAAACATGCGGGAATGAAAGAAGCTAACCTCCTTAGGCTAGTCCAGTCTTTTATAATCAGTAGGATAGTCTACGTGGAGCCGTATTTAAGGCTTCACAAGGCAGAAAAGGAGAAACTTGACGTTCTCATTCGTAAAGGGATAAAAATGGCGCTAGGTTTACCACCCAATACATCGACAAACAAGATTATGAGACTAGGGGTCTCCAATACCCTCGAAGAGCTCATTGAAGCTGCAAGGACTTCACAATACCAGAGACTGTTGCGCAGTCGTACTGGTCGGAGCATTTTGGAAAGACTGGGGTATGAGCCGCAGGCATGCTACAGACGTACAGAAAAAGTACCTAGACAGGTTAGGTACAAATTAAAAATACCTCCGCTCCCCAAAAACATGCACCCCGTTTACCATGAGAGCCGGAGGAGTGATAGAGCAACAGCGCTGCAAGCCCGTTTTGAGGGAAGACAGGATGTCTTATATACAGATGCCGCACAATGCGCGAACGGTAGGGGACGTGTTTCAGTAGCAACTAGAGAAGACGGGGGCTCGGTAGTATGCTGCAGCACCAGAAATTCGACCACAACGGAGGCGGAAGAGGTGGCCATCGCGCTAGCTCTAACACAACAACAGGTCAAAATTATAGTTACAGACTCGAAATCAGCGATTAGAAACTTTGACGCGGGCCGCATTTCGGCCATAGCAGCAAGCGTGTTGGCCAGTGGTTCACCACCGGCAGAGCAGGTCGCGCTCATTTGGACACCGGCGCACCAGGGGTTGAGGGGGAACGAGAAAGCGCACGTACTGGCCCGAGGATTAGCTACATTCCGGGATCCCAGTGACGACTTATGCGCAACCCCGTACCCCTTGCGCGATGAGGAGCCCCTGCAGTTCGACGATGACCTTAACACCTACCAAGATATCCTAAATCATTACAAATTAGGCAGATCAGTACTACCAAAAGCGTGTAAGCAACTCAACAAAAGCGAGGAGGTTATGTGGCGTAAGCTACAGACTGGAGTATTCCCGAACCCCCAGCTTTACAGCAAGTGGCACCCGGAAATTTTTAGCCCCAGGTGCAAACGTTGCGATGGCATAGCGGACATGATCCATATGATATGGACGTGTCCTAAATTTGGAGAACCTGACCGAACAGATGAGTCCTGGGAGGCACTACTTCTCAAACAGGACGAAAAAGGGCAACGAGAAGTCATCCGTCTTGCCCTGGCCGCTGCTAAGATCCAAGGGATCCAGGTCGACGGCTGAGGGGGAGGACATGGTTGGGACAGAGCTTCGCCTAGGATCCTCACCAACCTTTTGACGGGTGAAATAAATGTTATTTCTCTCTCTCTCTCTCTGGTTTACATGAAAGGAAAGGCGCAGTATCTGTCACACTTGTTCTGTGGACACTTGGACCGCGCCGTAAGGGAACAGAGAAACGTTGGAATGAAAGCTAAAAGAGAGAAAATGCTGCCGTAATGGAGACGCCGAATATGACGCCACGCAACCGGAAGTAGAACCGAAAAAGGGCATAGCAATGGATTGCATCCGTGCTTTCGCATTACTCCAATGCAGATTCTGCAGTGCTCTTTAATTTTTCTACACTGGGACAAGGTGTGCTCACCTTGTCTGAATATGTCACCTACAAAATCAAAAAGCACAAATTATTATATCTAAAACACCCTTAGAGTCAATATTTTTCACCTTCATAAATCTTCCTTTACTTTCCGTATGTCATAATGTTTCCGGTAATTGTCACTACTCACGTTTCACTTACGGATAAACCATGTTCCCAATCCCCTCTATACCGAGAAAATTCCTAACTACAACAAAGCAATATTTTCGGTAAATGCAAATCTGCTGCTGCCTACCAGGTCGAAAAAATATGAAAAGCAGGCTCAACTGCCCTAAGGGAAATCTACTCGGAATTTTTTATCCACATTGTAAAAACTCGCCCTTCGTTGTCACCATTTGAAACTTCGGTGAAACACTTCTTTGCAAGTGTAATGTAATGAATTCTCCTACTCTCATTTTTTTCTGCACATTTATATTGTTTTATGCGTTCCTAGCTATTTGCTTAGTGTAATGATGCTATTAATTTCCTGTTCTAAAGCTAAAGTAGTCATAAGTGACTCACAGCGCGCCGTTCTTAATTTTACTCATGGCGGTGTTTCAGTCGAAGCGTTTTGCGTACTCCTATCAAATCCTCCTAAACACCTGACACTCCTGCTATAGGCTCCGGCCCCCACGGGTCTCGAGGGTAATGAGGGAGCACATGAGCTAGCTCAAGGGCTCACTTTCCGAGCAGCTTGTCATCCCGCCCCCAACATGCCCGCCTTGGTCATGAAGGACACCATAATCACTTCACTGGACCTACTCCAACACTATCGTCTTTCTCGCCAACTCTATCCAGGTCCGCACCAAGAACTTACAAAGACATAGACCGTCCATATGGCGCCAACTCCAAACGGATCCTTTCCCCAATCCTAAAAAATTCCACAATATATTTCCTGAACGGTATATGCCGATGTGTGAACACTGCAGTATTCCAGCAGATATCCTTCATATGGTCTGGACTTGTCCACAACAACACATGCCAACACCCACACAACATACCTGGGAGGCTCGTCTACGCAGCTCTACCCTGGACGACCAGCGAGCGCTCATCGGTCTCGCACTAGAGACTGCCAGAATCCAAGGAGTCTTGGCCGACCTCTATATCTGGGCCTTCGGCCCCTTGACAGTTTTAATAAATGTTTACCAACCCACGCTTGAACCCAGCCACAACGGCGTTTTGATGGAGGGGAAAACCAAGGTACCGTGTACTGTGCGATGCCAGTGCATGTTAAAGAACCCCGGCTCGTCGAAATTTCCCGAGCTGCCTATCACAGCGACCCTCGTAACTCTACGCTTTGGAACGTCAAACCCTTATAAACATATACCTAGTGCTTCATATTGCACTGACTACTTTATACGTTCTCCAATGAAATTTCTTGTAACGCATCGCATTTTAAAGGGTCGCAGCGCAGCAGTACGCTACCACACTGCGATGCCAGTTAGCAAGCAGTGACTTTCTCCTGCTCCTTTCGAAAATTAAAAATATCCATGCTACACTAGTCTTTTTTTTTTAATGACCTAACAAGCTTTAACTGAATTGTCTCAATGCGCACATATATATACGGATCAGACGAAGTGAGCGTCGGCAGGCACCAGGTTCTCCGTCCAAACCAGACTATGGAAACAAATTTCCCCCGCTGAAAAAGCCAGAACTGAAGTTGAAAACCCCACAGCCTTCTGCGATTGGCTGCCTCGCGAGCTGCTTTCGGGTGGCACGAGAAATTTTCTGAAAACCCAGAACTATCCTGCCCAGCTAAGAATCGCACTAAATAAGGCGGTTGAGCCGTAATTCATGTAGAAATTGGGCACGTTTCCCAAAAGCGGGCGTAAAGAATAGGAGCATTCGTTCCTATTAGCAGGTTATTAACTGTATAGGCAATCTGCTGACTCCTTCACTGACTGTTTGTAAAACTGACTGGGACTTGTGCTGGCAATGTTTTTCTTTTCACATTTGCTCTAGATAAGGACACTTTCATTCTTCCCTTAAAGGAAATTTTGTGCTTCTGCTTAACGAGTAAAATTAAGAAAAGGGAGAGAACGCAAAGTCTGAAATAAATGCGCAATGAAAAACAAAATCATGGCTTCTCCTGAACCGGTCAATTGTAGATCAAGTTATTATCTTTAAATATTGATATAGTTATACATTTTGGTGTGTGAGGAGCTCATGGCACTTGCCCTACGAGTTTGCCTTCGCTTTTTGGCCTTATTCGGTGCACTCAAGCAGAGAACACACAACTTTTCAAATGTCACAACTTATTCATAGAAAGTTGATTCTTCTACCCCTAAAGAGCACTATTAGCGTCGCCACCGCTACCCTAGCAAGTAAGTTATTAAAAAAAAGGTATTGCACAAACTTGCAAGTCAATTTCTCCAGCGTCGCAGTAACAGACATCAGTGATCATTAAAAATGCGCATGAGTCTCATTACACGGACGCTCCGTTGATCGCGGGCTGTATGCGCACGCGAGACGTTGGATGCTGTCCTGCACTGTGCGCATGCGGTGTGCATGTACATTAAGGCCATTGCACTTTTAACGAGAAAGTGCTAAAGTGCATATTGGCCGAAAAACACGGGTGAATAACGAAATTATCTGATTGGTCAATGCAGTGATGGCGTCAAATGTGGAGACAGACATAGTGCATCGCAATAAAAATCACCAGGAAGAAACTAAAAAAACAAAAAAAAAAAAAAAGAGGGTTTACTTCGGAGGTCACAGAGTTGTTTCTTCTTTCTTTTTTTTACATGTGTGTATTTCTGTATGATGACCAAAAACTGAGGCACTTTTCAGCGTGGTTTCTGAAGGGAAGGAAGAAGATAGAAAATTCCAGCAGGTGAAGCGAAAAGAATCGAACACCTGCACAATAATAATTAAGGAAAAAAAGAAAGGAAAAAAGAGATATTTTCACTCATTTCCCGTGGTTAATATTTGACTTAGCTCTATTTATGTACGCTTTTTAGTAGTCTTTCGACCTGGTCTTTTTATTTTTTATTTTTGAGCCTCATTCCTTCTCCAATACTGGGCACGTCTTTCTTATCTCATTCTCCAAGAACAAATAACACAATACGAAAGTGAATTCCGAACGAGGGGTCACATCAACTTTTCGCTTATATATTTTTTCTTATATTTTTACATTGATTTTTCTTCCCGCCGTTTTAGTTCTCGAGTTTTTGAGTCAGGCGAATTGGCGTAGGGAGGAACCGACGTTGTGCCCTTACCCATTGCTCCCTGCTCTTCCTTTTTACTGCCTTTCTTGTAGCGTTATCTTTTTTTGCGGCGGCCGTTGTCCCGTATATAGCCCCGCAATACAGCGCGGCACCGAGTCGAAAACAGGCGCGCATTTCGATTTGCCGCCGTACAGGAAGGCAGCCGCAGCGGCGATTGCTCGCATCATTTGGCCCGCGAACGTAAGGAGCCTTCTACCCCATCGCACGGCATTGCACCGGGGCGTTGCGCCACATTCAGTTATCGCCAATGTCAAAATTTTCCCCACAACGTTTGTAGGTTTTCCCCCTCTATCTGTGCACCGGAGTGAGGGAATAGAGATAAAAAAAGGAAAGAGAATAAAGCGGAGGTGTGATATAAAGAGCAGATAAAAATGATGAAGCGAAATAAAGGGAAGAAAGCAGAATGTCGACCCGGCTGTGCTGAGAAGGATGGAATAAAATAGAAGCTTTTTTAATGTACAGGGGCAAAGAAATCACTCCCTTATAAATGCGCTGATTCTTTTCTGTTCTTCTCCTCTCCCTGTACTGCGTATACTTTTTCGTCCTTCGAGCGTGCACTGCACGTCGCGGTATTGAGAAAAATTGCGCCACGCAGCCTACGCGAGCCTCGAAGGCAGCGTCAATTATGCGCGAAAGCGTGACACGACCGAAAAATGACCCGCCGAGGTCGCCAGACACGTCCGTTAGCAAAAGAGAGTTTCTCTTTCTGCTCCTCTGCTGAGTTGCCAAGGCGGAAACGGTGTCAGAAGGCGATGCAGTGAACTCCTTGCACTATGCCGATTGGTGCGCCTCAAGCATTCATTATTCTTTTCTTCACTGAATCAATGTCTGAAGTGGCGTCGGATCTGATTGTGTCAGCTATGCTGTTAGGTGCTGCAGCATGAAACAGTGCTTTGCTAGCGTGTACTGTCAATGACGAAAATTTCCAGAATGAGCGCACAGCCCTGTGGAATCGTTTTCCGATGGGCGCCTTGTAGCAAGTACATGCGGAGCTGAAATATTGAGCACTTGTTTGCTGCATCAGTGATGTTCTGTATTCAGAATTCTGTGCTCTTCAGGGCAATCGAGAACAATTTGGTGAAAAGAGAATGTATGCAGAGTTATAAAATATTCTAAAAAAAGAAAGGCATCGCTTTTTCGAATTTAGTGAAATTTTTAGGCTACCGAGGAAACAGGCATGGAATTAGACTTCGGAGTTTAATGAAGAGAATTTTTTATGACAACATTCAACATCACAGTCGCGTATAGTTGCGAAAATAGGCGATCCTCACCAATGTTCGTTCCTATGAATTTTAGTGAATGCGTGTGTGCATATTGAAACCTATCTCTTATGCCCTTAAGCACTATATGCATGAACCTGAGCTCGATAAAGTACAGTTGGTCAGCGTGTTGTGTTGCCCAGAGCCTGCGACAAGGTACTTATCTACAAACAGAGAATACTGGAGAGCAAGTTCTTATGGTCCCGCAGGTTCAAACGAGTTTCGTGCCTGTTATGCACTATATGCATGAACCTGAGCTCGATAAAGTACAGTTGGTCAGCGTGTTGTGTTGCCCAGAGACTGTGACGAGGTACTTATCTACAAACGAAGAATACTGGAGAGCAAGTTCTTATGGTCCCGCAACTTCAAACAAATTTCGTGCCTTTTAAAGCACTTTCTGAAAAACGCGAAGGTTGTCGGTTTATACTCGTTTGGCTTGGTTTGTAGCGATTGTCTCAAAACGACTTAGGCCATGAGAAAAGTCGTAGTAGAAAGCTCCAGGAATTTCGATCACCTGAAGTTCTTCACTAACATCGCTCAGTAAACGGACGCCTTCCTTCTCGCCTCCATCGGAAAGCTACCGCAGAGACCATGATATCATCCCGTGGTCTTGGGTTAAACAGTAGAGCACCCTAACCATTAAGCCATCGCGGTAGAGTAGAGATCAGGATTAACGCTGCTGATCTAGTTGATTTTCGGCAGAGTGTAAACCGTCCAGCCCACAGAAAAGATCGAAGAGAAAACAGATGACCTTCAGTTTAGAGTAGTGTGGCTGGCATAATGTTTAGAATAATGAACCAGAACATTAAGTGCAATTGTAAGGCACAAGCATTTTTTGCCGTAGATCCCTCCCTGGGTAGCAGCAAAGCGATGCACTAATGCAACTCATTTATTCAAGTCAACTGATTACTTGTTTTCCTTATGCCCTTTCTTGTTCTCATTAAAATAAAACTTTGTACCCGTTACTAGCAAAATCAGCACCCCTAAAGCTTTTTGCGCCGCTTATTGAATGCAAATTCGGCTGAAAGGTTTAAAACTTTAGGACCGCAAATTGTGCAAATGTAATGTTTCATTCAAGACTTTACTACGAGGCAGAGCCGACAAAGGTCCGTTACCGCAGGACCTAACTACAGAATATTATAAAATTGCTAATAAATATTCCTCAGTCATTTCTGACATCACAAGCAACCTGTGACAGGCACAATGCATACAGTTACCTAAAATATTATGTTGTTTAGAGACCATGATTTCTTGAAATGCGACCGAAAAGGGTCTGACACAGCACTTGAAATAGCGGATTTCATTGTTGATTCAAAGTTAATATTTGAAAAACAAATAGGCATTTGAAGCTCAACTTTAGAATTATGCTTAGTTTCTATGCTGGAAATATGTTTTCAAACTGCAACGCATTTTAAAATCGTTTTGTCTTTGTAATGTTTTATTCCTATCATCTAACATTACTACAGTTTACACACATGCTGTACTATTATAATATTCTGTGGCAGTTTAGGCGCGTTTATGGCTAGCTGTGCGAGAAGTGATCAAACGCGTTGCGAAAACATGCTCTTTATTTACTGAGAACGACTTACTTTCTGACGCACACGCTGAGAACAGGAGGGGACGTAATTTCCACTTTGGTTTATCGTCGTTTCGTGGCATACTACAAAACATGCTTAGGTCCAAACAGGGAAGTGCTTGGAAAGCACACCGAATCAGAAAAGTGCGCATCATGATATTGCGGTAATAGTAAACATCCTAATTCACGGTGCCGTCGCAAATCCCTACTTGAGCCATGAAAACATACTTGATTTCTTGCTGCAGGGGAACTTTAAGCTCTAGTTTTTACGCTCATTTCTTTAAAGAAAAGTCAGATAAGCATCTGATGTGACTTCCTCTGCAATGGTCATCCTGGTTTCACAACTTAGCCCTAAAGCTCTTGTAAAAACAAAAGAATACGCGCAAATCGCGCGCAACGGGACAGAAACCACGCCGCGGCGCGCATGCTAAAACGTCCATCAGCGCTGTTCGCAGTGGGCGGTGAAACTAAGCATATTTATTTAATCCCGGCGCTCCGCACACACTTCATTGGTCCATATGGTATGCCAGCATGCTTGTTCTATATGGTACGGACGTGCTCCCTTTGCAAATGCGTCGGCGTGCGCGAAGCGACTGCACCTCCGTGTGGCCAACAGCGGCGGCTCGCGTTATCGTGGCCAGCTGACGGCGCGGCTGTCCGGACGTGACCAGTCGCCCGAATAGGGCGCAAACTAGCACCGCTCGCTCGATCCCAGAGGAGGTCCTTTGTTTCCCACGCGTGCGCGGCCGACGTCGCGCTGGCCTCGTAGCGGCTCGCGCAAAAGCTTCGGAGTCTGTGCATGCTCGCGTGACGGCGCATGGGGACTTAAAGAAAGAGGGCCCACTCGGCTAGAACCAATGGAGATTTATGGCGATTGGCAGGGCTCCGAGGCGAACACAGATTCTGCCCGGCGAGCACAAACTTGTACCATCTCCCCTTTCTCGCCTGTCCAGCAGTCTGCTTCCGGGAGGTCTTACTTCAGTCTAGGGTTGCACAAGACGCGAACGATATACACATTGTATGACGATGCTTTTGATTCGGCAATTTGAGGCCACGCTGCGTTCTAAACAAAATATATCCGAAACCAAACTGCTTTAACAGGGATGTTGCTCTGCTTAGAACCGTACAGCCTGGAGAATCATGAACTGAAACCGATCAGTCAAAAGTGATCTGTTGACCAGCCTTCCCTGCGCGTGTCCTTATCCGCACTCGAATGTGGTCGAAGTGGCCGCACATGTTTTCATGGTACGCGGCTGTTTTTTCTGCGTCTCTTTAGCTCGTTGCGCTCGCAAAATGTCTACACTTATGTGTGAGCCAATATATATCGTCCTCGTTGCTTGCATTCGCCATGCCTAGCTCACCTGAAACAAGAACTAATGTCACAGTTGGATAGCAAAAAAAAAAAAAAATTATAGTCAATAAACACATGACCAGACGCGAATAACTGCGACACGTATTTCGTAGATGAGATTAAGAAGTTCGCCAGGGTAATGTGGATGCAGTTAGCATAGGACCAGGTTATTTGGAGGAGTATGGGAGAAGCCTTCACCCTGCCATGGGTATGATCCGGCTGGTGATGATAATGATGACGTTATCGCGCTGCTGCCAAGTTGAGAGTTGCAAGTGGCGCAATAAAGAGTGCACACGAATGTTTTTTTTTTTTCTTAACGCTTTTATTTTTACACAAATCAGGCGTCTAACCAGGAGCAGCCCCGCCATGGTGGTGCAGTGGTTAGGGCGCTGGACTACTGTGCCCAAGGATGTGGGATAGAATCCCGGCCGCGGCGCCCGCTTATTGATAGAGGCAATAAGCAAGGTGCCCGTCTACAATGCGATGTCAGTGCACGTTAAAGACCCGCAGCTGGCCGAAATTTCCGCAGCCCTCCACTACGGCACCTTACATGACCTTGAGTCGCTTTGGGACGTTAAACCCCATAAAAACTACTCGCACAAAATGTTGCATGGCTTGCTTGTGGAGCAGCTGCATTAAAACGCTACGACAGTTAGCCATGCATAGCCATACATACCGCATACTATGCTTACACATGATAGTCATTGCCGGTGTCAATCATGACCCGACCATCACTTTACCTTTAACATCTAGCAAGCTCTTTACGTTGTTTGACTCTTAAAGTTAGAGCAAAATCACCTCCGATGCCAGCGTCGACGCCAAGGCAACGGCAAGTCCCGCAGTGTAGCGCTGCTGTCACGCAATGCAGATTTAATTAGTGACGAAGTTGTATCCTATTTCAAATAACTACACAAAGCTGGGCGAGAGAAGAGCGAAATTTCTGCAGTACTGCTGTGTCATGATATTACACTTAAGCTTAAATTTCCTTGCATTTTATATGAAGTATTAGATGACATTGCCTTGTTAAATAACTCGGGGGATGAACTGCAAATAATGATTGATGACCTAGATAGGAAAAGTAGAACGGTAGGCTTAAAAATCAAGATGCAGAAGACTAAGGTAATGTTCATAGCCTCGGGAAGGAACAGCAGTTTACGTTAGGTAGCGAAGCACTGAAAGTAGTTGGCGAATATGTCTACTTAGGACAGGTAGTAACCGCAGATCCGGATCATGAAAAGGAAATAACAAGAAGAATAACATTCGGATGGAGCGCATTTGGCAAGCACTCGCAGATTATGACTAGCAGCTTACCGGTATCGCTCAAGAGGAAAGTATACAACAGTTGCATCTTACCTGTACTCACCTAAGGGGCTAAAACGTGGAGGCTAACCAAGAGGGTTCTACTTAGGTTGAGGACAACTCAGAGGGCTATGGAACGAAAAATGGTTGGGGTAACATCAAGAGATAGGACGCGTGCAGAGTGGATCAGAGAAATAACTCAAGTTACTGACATTCTAGTGGAAATTAAGAAGAAGAAATGGCATGGGCAGGAAATTTAGTGCGAAGAGAGGATAAGCGATGGTCGCTTAGGGTAACAAACTGGATTCCAAGGGATGGAAAGCGTAGCAGTGGGCGGCAGAAAGTTAGGTGGGCGGATGAGGCTAAAAAATTCGCAGGGGTCAAGTGGATGCAGCTAGCACAGAACCGGGTTAATTGGAGAAATATGGGAGAGGCCTTCGCCCTGCAGTGAGTATATAGTCAGGCTGATGATGATGATGATTAGAAAAGCACGCCAAAACCGGGGTAAGTCGTGGGGCCGATGTCCAATGGCGGATCAACCTACTCCTGCAGGGTTGCATGGTCGGTGGTCCGACAAGGAATGAAGCGTTCTCTCCGAGATCGCGTCAAAGGGAGATCAACTCCACAGATGTTCGGCCATGCATCTTTCCAGGCATGCCGTGATCTTATGGCTCGAATGTGTGAGGGGTGTAACCTTGCTGGTTCCGAAGCTGTGTCGGCTGGGCATAAACGGACCTCCTTTGTCCTTTATAATGCTCAGGGTGGGCAGTGATTTACTCTCACAGGCCTAGCCAAATACTAGAGAAGGTTGCAGGAATAGCATGGAGTGCGATCCTGTTGCTTGCATGTGTCTCTGCGCCCCTGCCTTTCGCGCCATGTAAAATCAGTTCATGAGAGTTCATGTATCGGCCGCCAGCATATACGAAGCGACGTCAGATTTTCAAAGCCGACGAGGACTTAGGGTGAGGAAACGACAGTGGGTTCAAGCAAAGGGGCGAAATAATCTGCAGGGAGCATGGCACGGTGCGTCTTTTTAATTTCCAGACACTCCTTCATGTACAGGGGTCCATTTTATAGTTGTGCTGTAGCCATATTTCTTCAGTGAGAGCATTATTCGTGTTGTTCCTAGTGTATGGCAGAGCTTCGAACAATATGCATGTATTCCTGCAGTGGACTAATCGATGTGTAGCACGGATTAGGCGGCAATATTTTTGCCGGGAATCGAATGCTCCTCGCGCCACTCTCGCCCCTGATATATTTAAGGAATCTTTCTTCGCATTTTTCCGAATGACGGAATTCTGCAAGTGTCATTCAGAACAAATATTACTGAAATGAAAACGAAACTATGCTAAATCAGTGGATGTTCTTATACACTATTTTTCTTCTAAACATTTCTCTGTTGAGCTGGCAATATCAACACATCGAGGTGTTCGATAAGAGTTCGTATAAAAAGAGACTCAAGTGGTCATTTAGACTAAGTGTAACTACCTGATTGGGAAAAAGAAATGTACCAAGTTAACTGAAGGGTGTCGCTCGTTCCATGATACGCGAGAGTTGATACACTGTAGCATATGAAGAATAGTGAGAAAGAGAGCACGCAAATGGAGCCATATCAAAGGCTGCATGCGATTGTTTGAAATTTAACAATCCACACTGCAATTCTCTATTTTAACACTTTGGGGGACAATAGCAGAGCGCAATCAGCAGGAAAAAAGTTCGGACAACCATAATAGCTGATGCTGTAAAATGTCTCACTATGTACTGCAGCATGCTAAAGAGAAATTTAAATTCTAATCAGTCGCGACGACCTCAAGGAACTTATATAGAGTGCATATTGTCTTAGTAAGCCATTACCACAGAATCTGTGCGTTCCTTTTTGCACGAGGGAAAGAAAAAAAAATACAAAAAGACATGCTGCTTTATGTTTTTCTTTGTGTTTGTTTAAGGCGGTGCAATGTTGCGTGTTCCTCAATAAATTGCGCACTGTTAAATAAAAAGAAACCTTCATGCAATAACCATCAGCTCACTGCGTCGAGAAATTTGTACTATAGAATACAAAGTGCGTGCATCTTAGATTAGCATTAATGTAGACCAGTTAATGAAGATTAGCATTAATGTAGAAGTCAATCAAGTTTCTTCTTGCATTGCTTGAACTGCCAAAAATGTATCAGCTGCTTGGCGCTGTCTAAAAATTTAAGCTTTGCACTTAAGTAGAATGAAAGAGTGAATGATTGAAAGAATGCGTGAACGAATTAATTAGTAATATCTGCTAGCTGAGAGACCGGGAAATGCAAGAATTTAGTGCGTGATTCATCGATCAAACACTAGCGAACCCGATCGAACACTGACGAACACTCCTCACCGCCAGAAAAACCCACTTCTCACTCAGCCCCCGCCCGTTCGCACGTTACTTCCGCCTCGATTGTCAGGCTCCGCAACAGTCCGCATCCGTGTTTCGATCTTCTCTATCACACAGCGTGTATGAAAGAGCGAGGCGAAAGTGGAGCGTAGGACAAGCTAGCACCAGCCACTCTTTTCAGGAAAATATCCTCTCCCCCTTTCCCTAAACGCTCGAGCGACAGTCCTTGTTCTCCCCAAGTTTTCGCGCGTTTCAAAGCGGGGGCCGACAGAGCATTTGCTGCGCGTGCGGCCCGCTACTGGCCACAGTGGCGAGTTCGGCCCACCACCAGCTCGACTGGGCCCGTCTCCGTGGCAGCCGCTGCTCTGGAGGAAGAACATTAGGGACGCCACAGCTGCGTCAATTGGGGATGCCGAGGGAAGAGGGGGCAAAAGGGAAAGGCGCCGCCGCCGCCATCCTCGCGCGGCGGAATCCCTACACGCCCAAACGGACTCAATTAGGCAGCGTCGGAACACGCTTCCCTGGCCGTGCCCGTTTAATTACTCGGGGCCGACTCGATTCTGTACGCCGTGGCGCGGCCCGTTCGCGCAAAGCAAGCCACTGCCTGTGTGGGTGTGAGAGAGAGGAGTGGAGGAGCGCTCCTCCGTGGCTTTTGATTTCAGGCTTGGCGCAGTGCTAGGCTCCTCGGTCTGCATTGGCTTTCGGTGGCTGGCCGAAGGTTTTAAAACCCCAAGGAGCGGAGAACCTCCTTTTGTGCCAAGTTGAGAGACGCAGTGCGGCGTGCCACCAGCTGTGTTAGTGTGATTCCCAGTGTTTTTTCCTCTCTTCTTTATTGTTTTTTTCTTTTATGCTTTTCGACTTCGTACTTCCCGTAGCTTCACTCTCGCAATTGACGCTCTCTAGTCCTTTTATCGATCACTGCGCATCGCGGAAGCGGCACCGACGGACTGCCTTTCGAAGCGAGACAACAATTAGAAGCGACGGCACAGTCGCCGTCTAGCAGCGCGAATCAATAATTGATTTGGATACCTGAACATCGTAACGGGCCGGTATTGTTGTGGTGAAGGCAGTTGACTTGCGTTGGCGATTGGTGCGAAGTTGTGAAGCGGAAGTTTCGCGCTTGGCAAGTCAGCTGCGAAGTGCGACATTTTCTCAATAGAGATTTAGTTCAGCGAAGAGTTTGCGTCTTCGTATTGGACAAGCACAGTTGGTGGGACGTGGTTTCCCGCGAGCACTGAGAGGAATTCAGATAAAGAATTACAGAAGCGGTGCGCATATGTAAAACTAATTTAGAGTTGACAAAATTTCTTGCGTTCATCGTAGTGCCATGAGCCATTGTTCGTTGCCGTGTACTCCTGGCGCTCTTGGGAGTTAAATGATTGAAGGAGAAAGTTCTTCCGCTTCCAGAACGCTTGAAACGCTTTCGGTGAGCAACTACGCCGTCTAACGTTGTCGCACGGCAGTGACAAGGCCGTAAGCAACGAACGAAGAGAATAGGATTGCACTGAAATAAACTCATTATTATTTTTTTTTATGACGTGCCTGCGGCGACGATAGCAGCAAGCGTTATCAGCGGTCATCGAGCAAGGAATGCCCGTTGCACTCGCCAGCGCCCATATTTAAGGTCAGCGAAGAAATATCTAGATAACGCCATCAAAGTTAATAGGAAAAACCCGGAAACACATGAAAATCGTCGAGCTTGGCTGCATACTGATATTTTCAAATACTCCTTTTTTTTCAAATGCAAGACACGAATGGAACAGTCTACACACGCATATTACTAACAGCTCCTCCTTACCTGCGTTTAGTTCCCTGATTGCACATGAACTATATGCATCGCAGAAATATTTGTATTCCTTATTTTCATACTTCTTTGTTTTCTTATGTTATTTTTACTCGGCTGTTTGGCCTTGATTCAAGTTCTGAATTCATTGTAGTCACTTTTCTCCTTTTCTTTAGTATTTTTGTAACCTTGATTGGAGCTTGACTGTTAATTAGAACATTAATACTGATTCTGTCACTAACTCTGCCACTGTAATTATTCGTGTCACACTCATTTTGTATTAATTGTTACTTTCAATATATTGTATTAGCTTGTATGTATGCAACACTCTGCACCATGTAGCATTATGCATGTTTTTCAAGCTTTAATATACACCCATGAGCAAAAGTGTAGACTATGAGAACAGCTGTGATTGCTTTTTTCCTGTATAAGAAGATGCGCCAGACAAAATCTCTTAGATAAAACCACAAGTAAATGTAGGAGGGTACCTTATGCTGCTCTCAGAAATAACTGCTTCACTGTCACAAAATGTTGATGAGCAGTTTCTTCAAAACGGGTGGAGTATACCACTTTTGCTCACGACTGTACGTATACTCAAAGCCCTTTCTGTATAAATTACTGATTGAATTCACAGTATCGAATAAAAATATAAATAATTAGTATATAATAATTAATAAAAATTATTCCTGGTAAATCTCGGTGTACCGTGCACTACATAGAAAGTGATGAAGCCGTATCTTGCCGGAACTGAGCGTGAACAAAGAGCATGAGATCGTTCTATCCGCTACCTTGCCATTTTAGTATGTATTCTTCTAAACCCCACTCCTGCAATAGCTTCAGCAGGGGCTGCAGTATGTATAAATAAATAAAATAAATAAATAAATACAAGTAAGGTAGTAACGTGAAATGCTAGCGGCTGTTGACAGCAACGAATACAGATTACGATGGTCCGCGACGATGAGAATGTCCTGGTGGGTTAGGCACGCGTTATATCTGCGATATCGTTGCTTCGGTTAACCAACTGCGAAAATCTAGGGCTGCTTTAAAGTACTTTTTTTTTTTAACTTAACACAATGAGGGCTACTAGAAGCTCATGCATTTACGCTCAGCCTTTCTTCCAATATTGCTCCGCATGCGGGACACATGGTCCACAGCGCAGAATACCCGCCTTGCTGCTTCGTCCAGCCCGAGCAGCATCAAGTGTTGTTGAGTTGTTACTTCTCTATAATTTTACTCTCAGTATCTCTTTTTCCGGTTGAGGTAGTGTCTGTCACCACCGTGTTATTTTTTTCTTCTTCCATGGGCAAGGACAAAATGCTCCTCCAAATGTACCTCCTTTTCGCATATTGCTAAAAAGTATGCAATATCTCTTCACATCCCCAATTCGATGAAGATAGACCACTTCTAAACTTATCCCAAAGTCATATTGTATATGACTTTTTCGTTTGGCGGTAGGTGACGTATTTGTCGATTTCCTTTGAAAGTTAAACAAGGAAGCGAAGTTTTGCATGGCTCATATACGCCACCTAGTTTGCATTGAGTTGGTTTCTCGAGCCGTTACTGTTAAAAGTCTTTAAATCTCATACCGATTCTCAGCAGAGCTTAAAGAGAAGCCGACATCATATCAGGTAGAGGATTTTTATCATGTTTTTCCGATCGGGGGAGCGGGGGGGGGGGGGGTGAATCGGGGCAGCATATGAATAGACCGCTCTTCTCGCTCCATAGCCTCCTGAGGGAATATTCCAAAGAGGCCCCACATTGATAGAGCTCGTCGCCACGCATTCTGCCATATATAGTGGCGGCGTTGTCGGCTATCTCTTTCACGGTCGCAGTCGAATGCCGTCTCTCGCGCCACGCGACGTAAAGAGGCACAGACGCTCTCAAAGTCGCGGGGCGAGCAGGTAAAACCGGAAATGTCACAGGGCGCCTTCTCGTCTGTTTACAGCAGTGTGTTCGAACCGCACCGTCGCCAACAATTTCGCATCGTGCATCAGCTCCACTCCACCGTCGGACTACAGAACTTGTTTTCAGCGTTTCGATGCTGCCGTTAAGTGCTTTGACCGCCGATATCTGGCGCCCGGAGTTTGTCGATTGGATTATTGCGCTGCATTTTAGAATAAGGGTCTTTCACTGACGCTGAGTCGCTTTCGCTTTAACTGCGGTCGGCGTTGGCGGGTGTCTCAGCTCGCAAGAACGCGGCATTGATGGCTGTAACAGTCTGGATTGGAGTGCGTGGGAGATACTGGGATATGCGGCACGTGGTGTGGATACTGTTTGTGTACTTGGCGGTCGCCCACAAGTTCTAGCTGATAATGGTGGCGGAGACGGCGAAATCAATTGTTGCTGATTGGCAAGTGCGTACTCAAGGATTTGCAGTAAGTCGCGGGCGTCGAATTCATTCGGATTTTTATTAGTCGAATAAAGGTGACCATGCAGAAAGGGTCGGTGAATGACCCAAAGCCAGCAAGGTTATCGTTTTCTACGTGCAAATACAAGCGGATAGGACTCCTTTTTTTACTGAATGTAAAAAGAGAACAAGTTTCAAGAACTTTTCATCATGCAAATATGCACGTATTACCGACGTGCCGACATTGGAACTCAAACCCCGACCTCCACAGAGGTGTTTTTATAGACTGATCTGTAAACGTTGCGATCCTGTTTGTAAAATTCATACTCGGACCTTCAGTTCATTTACGTGCGTAACATGCGCTATCAAAAAGTTCATTTCATTTCATTTATTAATACTGTCAGCCACCATAAGGGGCTGACAGTTAAAGTGCCCCGCAGTATTGCTGCACGCGGTTGTGAGACGCTCTATCAGAGGGTTCGTATGATGTCGACCTTCAATAATGAGCTTGGTACTGAGAAATATTTTAAAAGACGAAACCAGTTTTGAGATGAAACCTGCTGTCTCAGTTGTGAGGCCACAAGCGATCGTGTGTGTACGGTGTGGCTCATAGTGATGCTGCACGTGTGGTATAACACGCTCTTTTGCTCTGCTGGCCAAGTAGTAGGCACTCAGATACATGGGGCACCCCACGTAACTTAATCCAAGAATTCATAACGAAAAAAGATATGCTGCAGCTTGTGTCCACTTGCAGTGAGGAGAATTACTGAGGGTTTCAAAGATTTAGCCGAGGTTTCTTCAGCTATCTAAGTATAGTTGATTAGTTCAATTGACCAATCGACTTTTCAACCTCTCCACACATGCAAAAAGTGTGAAATTTTGGTTAGTCATATAAAGCCAGAAATCGGGTAATATTGAGAGGTCGGAGACGCTGGAGTTCAGAGCTCGTTGATAAAACCAGGTGGCTGTGCGCCCTGCCATTATATAAGCTGCAATTCTCACCAGAGCTGAAATTACACAACGGAGCGTGCCACTGAAACTTCACTGTATCCAGGTGAACCTCTTTAAGCTTGCACACAGCGAGGCTGATCGCACAAATCAGTCATGTGACTAACGGTGATCGCATGACTAAGACTCCTCTCCCATCCATGCCAGCCACGAACGTACCTCAAGAAACACCTGAAAGCGGAGCCAAGTGACGAACGAGCCATCTCCACCAACATAACATCGTCGCCTGTGCAATTCAAGAAACTGTTCGCAAGACAAAGCTAAATTGGTTCGAGTGAACACGAGCCGAATGTACCTTTGTCTCGAGAACCATTACTTGAACTACAGAGGCAACGATGGCATGTTTCGGGTTTGATGTGTTATCTTCTTTTATTTCAAAACCGCCCTTTGCTTTATCATATGACCATCTACACCACGTAGTCCAGTGTGTGTGGTATTTATCGTGCGTGATTTTCGAAAACAGTTGATAGTCAGCGCCCTTCCTGTGTTTGTGTGTGTTCCTCCGTCTTCGTTTTTTCGCGCTGTTCTTTCGTCGTTTAGCCCTAGGGTTTGCCCTCAGCTTTCAGCGTCAATGTTACCAGGCAACGTTCGGATTCTCCTTAGTTTCCGGTTACCCGCTCCTCTTACCTTAACTAATTGAGTAGCTCTCATTCGCCCCTTATTCTTCTATTGTTTGAAAGAAAAAAGAACGCCAGAAGTAAACGATGTGTATGCTTTTTTGACTGCACGCGCTTTCCTCTGCCGACATCGTTTTCCCAGAGTCCCACGAGTTTTTTATTTCGAGCTGAGGAATTTTCAAAAATCTTGTGGTTTGAAATCTTTTTTAGCTTCCTTCAATCTTTTAATCAGCAGCTTAAAATCACAACTGGTCTAGACTAATGATTCATATCAATGGGGATTTAAGTATATTAACGGTAGCGGCAGGATGGTTGGCAAACCTACTCGAGTGGGCGCGGCGTCCTTGCAACATGCACTGAGTCTGCTTCTGTCTCAGGTGTGAGAAACAGGAAATAAAGGCGGGGTAGATTTCTGGATGAAACGCGCAAAACAAAAGCGCTACATTTGAGGCTCGCGTATAGCATCGTTTACAGTACTACATTATGTGCGGCGGAGTGCTGAGGGTTAAATCTGGGACATTTGAGTAAGACAGGCGAACAATCTAAACTTTATTAAGGCGACGCAAGCTTCGGTTAACATTTAATCTAATCAAATCGCTTAAAAATATTTGGAGCGATTTCTTTAGAAGTAAATTTGTGCAGCCTTTACCCAAGAATATGTCCCCTTTCAAGACAGAAAGATGCGACACGAGATGGGCGGAGAGTAAGGATACCTATGTCTGTGACAAGGACAGCACCACAATGTGATAACAAACTTTAGAGACATGTCTCGTCAATAGGCACCTGTGAGTGACTTCCTTAACGAGATTGAAAAATCAGGGAGGAACGACTGTCGGCAATTCTTCGTGCATCAGAGCTGAACTTACAAGCTAAACCGGCACCAGTAAACAATGTCCCATACCGGTTAGTAGGCGACTCGGAGGCACGAACAGAAGAGCTTCCCGAGGGAAGCTCACCTGACAATTGATTGTCCCACTAAGAACGAGGTACCGCAATTAGCCTAGTAATATTACTTCAACAGTTAAAAAAATTTAATCTCTCTGGCTGATGCTCTTTACAGCCATCCGTCCCCTCTAGCTCTAGCACTAATGTCGTGGGATATTGTTTTCGGCCATTCAAAAAAATGCAACCTAAAGCTTACTCGAACCCGACGCTTCAGCACATACCGCTTTCCGTTGTTCCTCAAATTACTTGGTAATGGCTATGTAGACCTTTTGCTCGAAGCAA
>JAJIZL010000269.1:24169-36491 GCA_023969395.1 Amblyomma maculatum | reverse complement strand
GAAGTCGTGCCAGTCGGCCGATTTGAGCGAACGGTGTTGTCAGAAAAAGTGGCGTACACTGAAAACTTCCTGGCGTCTGCTGCTGCACTCTAGGAGGAAAAAAAAACTCTTCTAGCTCCACCGCAAAAAAAAAAAAAAAAAAAAAAGACAAGAAAAGTGCAATTTTTTCGAGCCTGTAAGGAGAGGAAAAAAAGAAAAAAGCAAGCAATATTCGAGGACAGAAACACTGGGTTCGGTTGTCATCTGCTCGGCATTTTTGTGTCTGCAGCTGAAAATGCAATTATTATACTATTGCAGAAGTCACTGTTGAATGTTGTCGGGGCGTTCACCACGAAAAAAAAAAAAAAAAGCACGAAGACAGCAGCTATGAATCAAAGGCTTTACACAACTAAAATGGAAAAAAAGAATTATAGCGTTCTAAGGCCACTTTCTTTGTGAAATATAATTCGTTACTGAGGCTACCGACAAGTTGGAATATTTCATTGCCGGCTCTGCTCCAGCACCACTCATTCCGCGCAAAAAACTTCTGATGCAGGAGATAAATGTTCAAGTGCATAGCGTTTTCTTTTTTTCTACTTTTAAACCTCCCTTACCGTATTTACTGTTGTTCAATAATACCTGATACGTTCGCAGACCCCGCTACACAACTATTCGTGGATCAGAACTTTCCAAGTATCCCTTCCCAAATCACCCAATAATTTTAATAAATTTGTTTGAAAAGAATATTCACAAAAATGTAAAAGTACTCTTATTAAGAAACGCAGTTAGCACGCCGTAAAATCTCGCTTGCTCCTTTCAGATTTGTATTCGTTTCGATAGTCGACGGCGGTCTGCTGCCTTCCGGCCTTGCTCACGTATATCTGCACCAAGTTATGTCTCGCTAAGTGCTAACCGGAACACACCTGTGGATCACGTTTATTACAAAAGTATTAGATTCATTCTCACGGGGAGAAGCGAACGGTGAGGGGGCCCCGTAGTGAGGCCTCCTCTTCAATTTTATTTATTTATTTAATTTCAATACTATTGTGCCGTATTGCTCCATTACGGCCCGCGGTGCCTGTGCAACTGAGCGGCGACTCACTCTATATTTCTTTCGGACGCCGTAGTGCACGTTAGCAGATGAGAAATCTGAATGATTGGTATAATAAAAACAATTTCGCAGTACATGCAGCACTGATTAGGGTTAGTATGTTAAAGGAAGAGGGCGTCAGAATTTTACTACAAGCAAAACACTTATATGTGGCAACCCTTTTGTGATGTTTTTGAGATAAGGGATGAGTGATTCAGTTCTATGTCCGTGCACTTTTCGCAGCGAGTTCTTTACTCGCTCCCTCCTCTATAGGCGCAGATTCCACTCTTGATGCAGCTAAATGTTGTCTCACTTTTTTATGTAAAATGAGCGATATTTTGCGGTGATTCTCACAGGCGCTAAAAAGCAATGAAAAAGCACACGGCAATGGAAATGCTTTGTGAAAGGTTTTGAACTGGCTTTTGTTGGGAAGAAGGCAGGCTAAATTTTCTCAGTCCTCGCGCCAGGCGCAACTTGCGCTGAATGGACGAATTTTGATACTGTGTTGCTAAAGCCACTAATTAAAAAGGTAGCTAATTAGTATTTTGTAATTTGTTAACTCTGCAGAGCGTAAACCACTCCAGACTAGGCCTCGTACTCCTCACAGCGCTCACTTAATTGGCTTAACTGGGATAGGAGATTTTTCTTTTCTCAAACCTTGGTTGCATTTAAGTGCAACTCCTAGCGTAGCCCGAATATATGAAAAGCGCGGGTGAATGAAGAGACGTATGCAGATTAAAGCCAGTTTTTCCCGATTCAACACGAAGTCCTTATTTAGGACACTTTGGTCATTTGCAATCCTGAGAACAACTGAAAAAATATGCTGTGTCGAAAGGCTCTTGTGTTCTGAAATAATTAATGACATCACTGAAATAGCTAAAAAAAGATAGCCAGGACTTGAGCGCGATAAGCTATTAATGATGTTCATATAACTGAGCTGCCAGCACCTGGCCTTTTACTATGACGTGCTCTTGTCGTGTCAGGGCACAAAAGCGTCGCATTTTTTCCTTTTCCATCTAAACCGAAAAAGTCTCCGCGAACGGAACTGTTCACTTGAGAAGGCTTCACTACAAATTTAAAGACAGTATATTACGACGCGCCAAACTTTCGTCTTTATTCATTCCTTCATTTCCCCGCCAACGGGTTTCTTCGCCCTGTTTATGTTTCCAAAGTGCCCACGTGGTTTATTTGCACTGTCACTACTGGTGATGCACTGGAATCTCGTTAATTAGAACTTGAGGGATTCGCGCTTGCGATCTCTTCGAGGAGATGCTTCGACCCGTTCAAAGTACGAAGTGCTTCAATAGAGTCCCGTTAATTCGAACTCTGCTTTCTTCGAATTACAATACATTTAGTCCCCTCCATATCACATTGCCAAGGGTCGGGTGTACTGCATTATATACATGCTATTTCTTCGGTGTAAACGAGTTTCTGCTTAGACATTCAATAGTAATATATGCCGGCCTCGGCGGCTGCGTTTCCAAGGAGGCGAAACGGAGTGGCTTCCGTGTGCTGTGCGATGTCAGTGCACGTAAATAACCCCAGGTGGTCAAAATTTCCTGAGTCCTGCACTACGGCGTCTCTCATAGCCTGAGTCGCTTTGTGACGTTAAACCCCACAGACCAAACCATGTATACATATGAAGCGAAACAGAGACCGACGCGACTTCCGATACCACGCCGATTCGTAGTCATGCGCTACAGCTATGGTTATTTTATACACACCAAGGCGGCGCTGTAAACATCCGCGGAGCCCGAGTTGATCGCGTCACTCCTCCGACCAACTGATCTACAGTGACTGCGGCTGCGTGCCGTCAGGACGCATCGCGGCTCCGTCCGGCAAGTGACGCCCTCTCGCGAGCGCGCCGCGTTCAAATCGTACGCTCGCGCCATCCTATTGATCCGCTATATCTCCGTGCTTTATTTCACCGTCGGCGTGGGAATGCGACGACGAACACCAGAAAGAACTTGGAGGGGAAATCGCTGCGGTGGATGAATGTCTGTTTAATTCTCGTTAAACCTTTCTGTAGTCGATATAACGATACATGAAAATAAAGTCGCCTTGGCTCGAATTACCGCTTGATTCGACTACGTCAGTGATAGCTACGGAAAGCTGCGAGCTGCCTTGTTTTCTTTTCTCTCTCTCCATTTCTCTAGGTGTCTTCCTTTCTTGACTGATGCGACTACAGGACACTGCGTTTTCTGATTATATATATACATATATATACACGTTCAAAAAAAAGTCAGACGTGGCGAAGTAAAGAATGTATTGACAGTTTAGGCCACGGGACCGGCCTTCGTCGGAAGAAACATCTATACATCTATATAAATACATATTTATCTATAATAATGTAAAACATAAGGAATGCGCACTGTAATCATAGAGCTTTTTCGCGAGGCCTTGCATTTATTTCTCACTCAGTCCTCATTTTCCAAGCATCCTGATCTTTTTTTTTTTTCAGTCTTCAAAATGTAGTCTGGGGGCGACGCGTCTGCTTCCGAATGCGTGACATGAAGCAGAGGTTACGCCTGACCTCGGGCTTTTCCGAAAATCCCCCCCCCCCCCGCCCTGTGACAGGGCGTGGTGGAAATGCTTTTCATTGTGCACCCTTTCTCTCCATATAACCTCGGGCCTTCCAGCGAGTAGCCTGCAAACTCTGCCAGAGCATCGTCCCGCGGGCGTTTTTCGTTTCAGAGCCTCAATTCAATTTCGGTCTTGTTTGCTTATACGCTGCAAGCCCATTGCTGGCGAAGTGGCGCGGGCGCTTCACCCACATTTTTTTTTTTGTCTACTTTCTCAGTTGAAACTTTTCTTTTTCCCACTTTTTCCTCGGTATGTGCGCAATATTGTCTGCCTACCTAAGGCATTGATCGTTCGATTTTTTTTTTTTCTTATGCTCTTGCGCCGCGATCAGAAAGCCGCGAGCGAGTGTGAAAATGCATTGCTTGAATATACTATATTGATTTGGCACGTGCGTCTTCGTACCTTAAAGCTGCGGTGTGGAACTTTCTGTGCTGGTATGTTTCATTTCCGCTGCCTTGATTTCTTCTTCCTAGAGTCACAATGGCTCGTTGTACTAGCGCAGTGGCGAGCGTGCTCTTCAGCCGTGCAAATGGGTGTCTGTGTATGATCTAGGCAGATATTTGTTTAGTCAGGGCAGACTTGCACAATGTTCCTTTTTCCTGTAGAATATTCACAGGAACACCCCAGACTGCAATGTTACAAAGCTTTGCAAAGTTGTCTATAGACCAATACCATGTTTAAAAACGTGACGGGGAGCTCAAATGGACGCGGTCGGGTGTGCCTCTGGTAGCGTCAATCCGTAAGGTGCGCGGTTTCCTCATCATCTCTTTTGAGGACTGCCGTCCAGAACTGTCAGGTTGAACTACTGCATTTGCGGGCAAGTTATCGAGTTTGGGACACACGGCATAATGTCAGACTCCTTCGATTCAGAGTAAGGCCCAGCTGGTGAAGACCTTAGGTGTTTAAGCATAGTTCACAAATCAAAACATACATTTTTTTTTTTTTTTTTTACGTTGTAAATACGTTTAAGCTTCGAGAAGACGTCCCATAACTTTTTAATTCACCGCTCAAATGTCTCGCCAGCTTTTCGGGAACGACTGCTTTAATAGGTGCAGCGCCAAATTAAAAAAAAAAATTACTTTGCAATGCTTTCAGTCTTTATTTTGTATGAACCGTGTTGCCACCCTGTACCTCTACTCAGTACAAGTTGACTCGTACAGATTGTAATATTTATGAACGCATCGGCTTTGAATTGGCATTCGATACTTTCGATTTTACTTTACGATAATCAAGGTCTTTCTCGACTAAAATATTGACCTCGCAGGAGCGATCTGCAACTGAAGAACCATTTTTAAAGCTTTTGATTATACGGAATCATCCCCCAAGCTTATAGCCCTCACCTAGGCACAGCAGCGTTGCAGCACCTTTCGTATTACATGACTGATAGATGATGTTCTACTCTAGACGGGTGCAATTATTAAGTATCTATGATGCCGCACTTTATAGTGCGGCAGTTCTACATATTTCCAGCACGATCTGGGCGTAGTTGTCTTCTTGCCGCTATTTAAACAGCCACAAAGCACGCCGAGTGAGTGCGAATGACGTCGTTTGATACTTCTTCCTTTTTTCTAAACAAAGGCAGCTCACCGGAAGCACTAAGCGCTAACACAAGCGCATTAGACAAGAAAGTCGAAAACAGAAGCATAGCTTCATAAGTGCCGGCTCAAAATGTAGCATCAAAGAGACACTCCGTCACAGAGGGTTCTCGCTTCACTTGAGGCTGAACGCGGCTCACATGCCAGAGGAGAGAAACGAATGGAGGCATCGGTAAGTAACCCAAACACTCAAGGGGGACTCGAGAAACGATGCGCGATCGAGTCGACTCGGCAGCAGCAACAACAAGCGCACGGCCTCTCTCCGCTGCTTGCTTCCTCGTGATGCTTTCCCCTCGGAGCTGAGGAGAGCGACGGGTGTTCCCCGAGTGCCACGGCGCGTCGTACGTGCTGCTCTTGCTGCTGCTTGCGTGCGCCGCACGATATGCGTGCTCGCTCCTCTCCAAATGTTCAGCTGCTGCCAAGGCCAGCGCGACACGTGACTCAGTCAGGAGAGAGGGATCCCGTGGCGCACGGAAGGAAGCTCCGGCTGCCGCCACCGCCGCGGGGATGCCACCGAGAGCAACCCGCTCCCTCCAGAGAAGCCGAGAGTTACGCCGGAGGTGGCCGGGCACGTTCTAGTGGCGGTGACGACGAGGGGGCGGGTGGTGGCGTCGGGATGGCCCCCCGGCGTTCGTGCTGCGCCTGCCTGCCATTCTTCCGTTTCTCTCCCGGGAAAGAAGGCCACCTTTTCTTTCGATATCAATCCCGAGAAGTGCGGGATGGCCGCAGCAATCTCTTCTGCCCAGCGTGCTGCCGATCATCTGCCTCCCCGTCCGGCAATCTCCAATCCTTGCGAGCGGACGTGCAAAGCTTCGTGGTAGAGCTCTGACTAAATAGTCCGCGTCTCTTTCTTTCACTTCCTTCTTATCATTGTTTTCCTGGAAGCCAACTATTCCGGGCCAGTGTTCGAGAATGCGAACCTGCTCAGACTGGTAACGCGTACGAGAGAAGGTAAGGGAGAGGGAAGTACGCGTGCGGCGCAGTCGCTTGAAGCTAAATTGGGGGAAAGAAAAGAAACGGATAAAAAAATCGATTTCGCGTGATTGCTAAACAATGCTTCCTGCTTTCACGGACTGTATACACGAATAATTTACGCATGCTTCGTTTGTTACGTCACACGTACATACAGGTTAATAAAAGCGACAGTCTGATTTTAGTGTCCTGCCACGGTCGTATATTGTGGCTAGTTGTATAACGAGGGCGTTGTGTAATACTCACCGCTTGGTTTAGCCGTGGTAACGTCTTAGAACATTTTTGTTTTTTTGACGCAGGCAGGGCTTAGGGTAACAAACGGTGACGGCTGTTTGTGAAATGCATGTGCGCGCAAATATACTTGTAATCGCGCTCGCTCGACATGACATAGGCAAGCCATCCGAAGTGAAACAACTGGGGCATCCGCTCTACAGTAAATCAATGCGCATTCAAACATAGATTTCGGAAGCATAGAGTGTGCTATGCTTTTGCGTTTTTGCAACAGCGAATAATGGATTCAGTTTCCAGCATCGCTGGAATTACACTGCTTCGAGAACTGCAGCACCTACCGCACCATGGGCGTTTAAGCTCGTATTGCGTGCGATAATACGCACTGTGCCCTTGCACGCACAGTCATGAAATTTATGAGCCTGAACACAGGAGCGCGTGGTAGATAGAGGTAGACAGTAGGGAGTTAAGCGTTACTTAAACCTATAGTGCTAGAAGCGAAAGCTGCCAGAGTAGCCATGGAAATCCCTGCAACGCCGCCTTTTCAATTCGCGACATTATTTTCATATATTCTCTTTAAATTATGTTTTAAAGAAAGGAACGCACATTTGCACCGGCATGACGAACAGCTGCTCTCGTCTTCGTCTATCTGCGACGGGCAGGACCATAAACATAGAGAATAGTACACCGTCATCACTTTTCAAGTAGGACGCTGGTTAAAGGAAGTTATTTTTTGAGAATACTCTGTAGAATACCCCAAGGAAATATGGCCTCCCGGCAAACAATGCAGGCATGTCGAACATTTTTTTTTTGTTTTTCATCTTGTACACAACAAGCAGTTAATCGGCCAGGTACGAAGGTTCCTTTCAGCTGAATCCATGCCTTAACAGGGAGGGTATTAGAATGTGTTAACGGTACAGACCTTAGACGCATCCTTTTGACTCGTTGCCGTACATCCTTTCTTGAGTCTCCACAGTGCACCAGGCATTACGCTGTCGACTAAGTCTGGATACAGTTTTCGATAGCGTTAAAGGTGCCGTTCCCAAGAAAATCCGACGTCGGGGTAGCGAGGTGATCGCTGGCAATGACACGGCCGAGCATTGATTCTTCGATGGTTTGTACGACTTAACGAAACTGTCATAGGTAGGCACGCAAAAATTTGACCCAAGAAGATTCACTAAGACAAGACCGAAACCGGCGCGAAAGAATAACCTTTGAAGCATACGAAATGGCACGGGCTGGCTCCACGGAATGCGTAAGCGATCCGTCGATAGCGCTGACGAGCAGAGAGATCGAGTTGTTAACAGGCAGCGTGATGGAAAACTGGGATCCATGGGTTACAGTTTGATGAATTGCACTTATAAACTTGTATCTGACATGTGTTTGCACATGCTTTCTTTGTATGTGAGTATATAAGGAGAGAAGTACGTGTAATAAACAGTTGAAAGTTCGCGCATGTACCAGTCTTGCCTTATTTTTGTGAATCGTCTTGGGTCAAAGTTTAGCGCCTACCTATGATGGAAAACCAACTAGCCGCCATTACAGCATTGCTAACGAAACTGCATGTTATTAGAAAGTTGGGGGGAGCTGCTAACTCATGTTTCTCTCTGGTTCTGGTGGTAAGTTGCAATAAGAATCAATCTCCAAGTGCTCTTGAATATCGTGTCAGGCACACTGTACTCCCATAGGCCATACAGGCCCGTTTTTTACGGCCTGATTAACGCGATGTTTTGTATTTTATTTTATTTTTTTTACAGAGGCCGAATGCTCAGTGATAAACAGTGGCACACTATTCTTAATGCCGCAACAGAGCGAGTGCGTGTTGCAGTTCTAAAACGCGTTGTGATTAGCTGCGGCGATAGCTGCGAAAACTTTTCATAGATCGCCGCAGGCTATCGCCCCGCGTGTTAGAACTGCAATACGCACTCGCTCTGCACTCTGCAGGTCGTTTTGTTGATCATAACTTTCCTATGTGCGCAAAAGTTTTCGCACGTTCTACTTGGTTTGATTGTGTTGAATTACCTTTTCCTTTCTTGGGAGGCATTTCGCAATGGTGGTTGAATGACGTCACAACATGCGATGCCATCACTGCGTTCACCAATCAGGGAATTTCAATGAGACCCGGGTGATTTCGGCGTCCACTATAACGCTCTCGCGTTAAAATGCACGTATGACTACAGATGTCTCGATTTGTGAAAAAAAAAAAAAGTAATATAATAATAATCACCGTCGTCTTCCTAATTACGCTATTATTCATTAATCAGATATCAGCTTGACCTACTTATATCGCGGAGATGAACCTAAATTTCCTGCATGAAAATGTGGAAGCAGTCTGTACTGTCAGCGTGAAGTGCTTCGTTTTGTAAAGTCTTACAGACTTCTGCGCCAATGGCAACGATTTTTTTTTTTTAATTTTTCTCTATTCAGATCGACTCTCCCCATGCTTCACGAAGTGCTGCCCACAAACAGTTACGATGCTATATATAGCAGTTGTACGGATTTTCGAGCAGTAGTTGGCGAAGCCTGGGTCGAGATTTCTATACAACTCGACGAAGCCGATAAGAATGGATTACACATGGTGACCAGAAAGGTTCTAATCTAGCCATACACGAACAGTAATCCGCATGAAATTTCACGCTTGAGAAGCAAAGGCTTGCTTAGTGCTCATCTGAAATTCTTCGACGACAATTTGCAGGCTTTCTACAAACCTATTTCGATATCTAGTGCACTGAGAGCCGCACTCGTATATAAAGACACTTCAGTCAAAGACTGACAATGCTTCTCATGTACATTTGGCTTTCCCTCAATGCAGGTTAACTAACCGAAGCATACTCTGCTTAATCCGATGGGGGGCTCCGTTTTACACTTCAAATGATTTCTTTAATGGACGCATTCAGTCAGCTTTTGTTTGTTTGTTTGTTTGCTTGTTTGATTGCGGGTACATTCAGATCACCGCGTGCTTGGGCAACCAGAGTCTCTAGGGATGCCAGCCTTCAGGACGCTGCTTTCCGTGGTCTTCCAAAGCACCCCCCCCCCCCCCCCCCATTTTTTATTTTCTTTCCCAGAGCAGCCAGAAGGTGATATAAGCTGCGTACGGTGGCACGTCGGTGGCTGCTATTCGAGGGCGCTTTCGTCTCTTTCAGTTCCTCTTTTATACTTCCCTCGCCATGGCTCCAAGAGATGGGCCGAACGCGGCCAGCGCTTGTTTATTTTCTTGCAGGCGCTGCGTCGACACGGCCGTTTCGACGAGGCCGCCGCTGGGCGTTATCACCCAAAACCTTGCACCGCAAAGCACCAGGCGTCTTTTCCTGCTTGCTCGCAAACTTCCGGCGCCTTCGCTCCATCTCTCTCTCTCTCTCTCTCTCTCTGTTTCATTTTTCGCGGCATTTTGAGCAGAGAGGCCAGAGGACGATAAGCCATCCGCAGAAAACGCCGGTGCGCGCGCGTTGTCTGCAAATTACGCATTGCGCGGACACCGCTTTCTCATTTGTATGCGGTCGTGCTTTGGAGCGTGTGTCCCTGTGTGCAACGTGTGTATGCATGCGTGTGTGCGTGCATGGGGCTTTTCAGGGCAGCCTGCTCCTGTTTTTGTATCCGCGGCGGCAGGAATGTCTTGGGTGTGTTTTCCGGGGGGGAAATAAGGATGAGAGTTAGAAGCTGAATCTACATTTGGCGCAGGGTGAAGAGCCATTTAAAGACCTTTGACCCTCGTATTTCGGAGCCCCTCTGAAAGCTGTTTCTGAATTGGACATGCGGAATGTGTGTTTCAAGTGTTACGTCATGTCGTTACCGATGTACACTTGAGATAAAAAACGCCGGTTGTAAAGTTGCATTTCAAGCAAATTACTCATCAATGCACTTCACTGCTGCTGAAGACTTAATTCAATTGCGTTGCGCGAACACCTTGGTGTACTACCCTATACGTGCGGATAATGGCCGCCGATCTCGATTTGGGAGCTGATGATCTCAGAAATATATGAGCTGAAATACTCCACCCGGGTTGCTCGTATTCCCTGAGGAGCTACTAGATAACAAGTGTCTGCTTGTGTCATTCTTGTCATTTTCCAGCATGAACTGCTGTGCGGCCCAGTGAAAGTCTTGAAGTTTCTTCCACGCAGCTCGACATCAATTTTCGTTTGTACTGAATCTTGAGTCTGTTTTCAAATCTGTCACAGCTGACAGTTTACGACAGAGATGTGGAACCGCGTACGATCAACCTTTCAAGCTTCGAGTGGTCGCTTATGTCGATCTACACGAAGATTAGGCGTCAGGGAAACGATAAGGCACTGTTTAGTTTTTTGTTTTGTTTATTTCCTGCTGTTGACATAATTTTTTACAGTAATATTTTCTGGATGAAAGTTAATTGAATATAAATCAGACGAAAAAGAACGAGTCGCTGGTAGAGTCCGAAGCCGTGATCTTTGATTTTAGCAACTGATGCTCTTACCAACTGAGCTAAAGCGACGACTTTACATGAACTTTTTTTTTTTCAAGTATACATGTTACTCGTAATCTAACCTTCAAAGTGTTCATCGCAGCCACTCTCGTCCATAACAGCGGGCGTGGCCCGCGTGCTGTATTACCGCATGTGTCACGTGGAACGCGGTCGACAAGGAAGAGCGCAATAAGCTGCGTGAGAACCTTCGTCCGCGGCCTCTATAACTTGAAGGCTGCCACAACCGAAACCCTCACAAAATATATGTTAAGCAGACAAATGTAGGGAAAATGAGGGCTCTCTATGATACTCAAGCGAAAGAAGCCAGCAGACAGCGAGGCCTAGGATCCGGCCAACTGGAGCTATCGGCGCTGTCACGCCAGACCCTTGCAGGCCGAGCTTAAGCGTCTCCTCAATTTCCTTTCTATTTTCTTTTATCGTAGCTTGTGGCTGAATCCAGAAGCGAACGGGAGAAGTCAGTTTCAGGTAGTAGCATTAATAAAAGCGGGTGATGCCGCGATCTTCTTCAATATCACCGATCGCGTTAGCGCTGCAGACGCGCGGGTTATTCTTCACTGACCAGTTTTAAAATGCTGTCTTGAGATGCCGAGCTCACTCAGTTTTGCGATGGTGCGAGGTGAGCAATCAATCGATCTCTATTCGTGCTCCTTCGCCAACAAAAGTAAATTGAAGCGAGTACTGCGGCTGTGGCTTTTGTGTATGTAAAAACGTGGATCTGTGCATGCACGTTAAAGATCCCCAGGTGGTTGAAATTACTCCGCAGCCCTCCACTACGGCTCTCCTTTATCTCACTTCAACCTTCCTCCCTTCCTTATGGCGCGGTTCATGTGTTCACAGAAACAAGTGCGACAGACACTACACCTTTTCTTTCCTGTGAACCAAATATTATTGTAATCATTATTCACTTTAGGTGTGATTTTTATTTTACTTCTATACGTTAATGTTAGTACTTCCACCTCAGAACTCAATTTTCCTATCTTTTATTCCCAACTCGCGGCCCTTGTCACAGGAGATCAGAATGCCACCACAGCCTTAATACCACCAGCTTCTACCACGCGGTATAGGGATGTGCACTGCCTGCCATCCCTAATTAGGTCGCGGGTTTTCCAACTCGTGATGTTCTCCAGAGAACGTCTTTCTCATCCCATACCGTAGATGTATTCATCTTGAATGATAGCTGAGTGTACTCACTTCCGGTTTTTTTTTTCTTGGTGCCTCAAAACTCCGCACGTGTGCATCGCATGTTCAAGACAAGCTTATTGAAACGCTTGCGTAGGCGAACATATTAGCGAAGAATGAGCCGCAAATTGTGTGGCGACGGCGACGACAGCTGTTCTCGCTACGTTCTCCCCGTTTCCTTGTGGTAATTATGTTTGCCTGCTTTGGTAAGTCGCGCGCGACTTCACCGTTCCGTACCTT
>JAJIZL010000267.1:207386-227583 GCA_023969395.1 Amblyomma maculatum | reverse complement strand
AAAAAATTTCTTAATATTTTATTGCGGAATCATTTCATGCGCCTTAAGTAGCATCATTAGAGCCTATAGCAAATCATCTTGACAAAGCTTGCTAGAACAGCATGTCCTAAAGGCTTACATTTATACGCAAACTAACTTGTCCACGCCACGAATCGAATCACCATCCTATCGTGTGCCTGCCTAACGCGCTAACCACTACTCTACGCCAACTTTTTCTTTTTTGCCTGCCAACAAAGTACACATTTGCATAAAAGTTACTAGCCTACATTAGCTAAAGCGATGTATCAAAACTTTTTCATTTTGATCAGTCCGTCGACCACATCTATCCACTGAGGCTGCTTTAACTGAATTCCGATAACATCTCTAAGAAATGTTATAATTTCAATGAAGTTGGCCCTCACCGATCGTACATTTTATTCTGCGTGCCTAAATGTCATTCGCATTTTCCATGCGCCGTGGAGGTTCAGCATCGTAATTACGGCGTACGGCACCTCGTCACTTTGTGCGGGTAGAAGCCAGATGCCGTAAGGAATAATAGGTAGTTGCTTATCATTCTTTGTAACCTTTATTATTCAGCCACATTTTTACTTAAACGGTATAAGTGTGAAGCTTGAAGAAAACTATTCGACAGTCTACTTAACCCTCTTCCTAACTGTCTTTAAGACATCGTATCCTGGGCGTCCACAATATATGTATTGGTATAGGGGCACAGGTACAGAGAGGTTGGCCAAATCCTCATACAAATATTTCCTCTGTACGATACTAAAATATTCCACCAAAAATGGACACCCAAAAATTGTAAAGCAAAAACTATTTCTCTTAGAAATTCAGTGACAGCGCGGTTTCTGGCCGGATAACTAGCCACAACAAAGTCCGGAATCGCATTACTTAAGCGCAACTGCAGCATTGTGCGCAACACAGGGTCTGTCTTATCACGCAAAAGAAATCGTAACACAAGTTGCCCCAGAAAGAAGTTCGTAAGGCCAAGGCCACCACTTTTCATAGGAAAAAAAAATTTAGTCCGGCAAATTCGCTACCAATTTGAGGTCCAAATAAAAACTGCAAATATTCTGTGCAGTTTCTGCACAATCGAGCGGAAGATGCATAAAAAGTGCAGAATTACTGAAAAGCAAATTGCACAAACTTGCACATGCGAACACTGAGAGGTCGTGCCCTTTCCACCCATCCGCTTTACGTTTAGTCGTTTGCGTTGTGTTCAAAAACTCTCTCCTGCTCTTATAATGCTTTAAGTGCTTCCCCAGAACCGTCGTCCACCGGATATTCACTGTGCCAACAACCCGTGCTCTTCTCCCGATAGATTTCGTACCCTGTCTTTTTGCAGCAGTCGTCCGCAGCTCGAACGACGTTTTTTAGCGCTTTCCAGATCAGTGCTATAAACGGCGTTACCGTCTACGTAAGCAACAGAGAGTTTTAGATTAGGGGGCCCCAATGCTTTGGTGTCCCCAAGGAGCTTGGGGCGCCGAAATGCGCATGCGCAGAACGTAAAGTACGCTTGGGCTCGGGTTAATGCTTGGGGCGGCCTCTATTTTTCGAAAATAGCGTTCACCCCAAGCCGCCGTTCGGTGCCTTGGGTTACGGCAACATGGCGGCATTCGGCCAATCGACGGCCGCTCACCACGGCACAAATTCTTCGTCGTCGCTCTTTAGTGTCGTGCGTTAATGCAAGCGAAATACCAACAAAACTTGTGCTATGTATCATGATGCCCGCATGGCCAAATTTTAGCGATAAAACGCACCATATTATCTGATTGCTTCAGTATTTACAGAGCAGCGAGGCTTAGCGAGTTCACCTTGTTTGGTTGCCGTGGGGACTAGACGTCCTAAAGTGCGGAAAGTTCAATGTGGTTTCCCGGTTCAGCCTGCGTTCACTATTGGTCGATTTGTCTTGTCTGACGAAAATGGTTTATATAATTGATAGTTTTAATATACCATTGTACATTAATAGCACTTTTTAATGAATAAAATAGAGTTGTTGGCTTTTATGCATTTAAATGCTTTTTCTTGGTTTGCTGTCGGGGCGCTGGAATCGACGAACGCAAGCCTGGCTTCACTGCGTCGGGAAGACCCCTATTCTAAAATTCGCTGTCAACTAGCACGTTGCGCCGCCTCACACTATTTTCTTGGGTGTCCCAAGCCTTGGGACCCCTATTCTAAAACTTCTAATTACTTTTACATGCGTAGACTGGAGAGTGAAATCGCAGACACGGTCATTATGGGTCAATGTTAACAGAAGCGGCTCCAGATAAATAGAAAAACACAGATATGAGGAAAGACAACCTTGCCTAACTTAAGAACAAACAGGCAGACATTCTGATAACCGCTTATGCACGATGGTACGTGCAACACAGTTTTCATACACCATCCGCAAATCTTGTGATATCACCGAGCCAACATTTACATGCTGCAACATTGCGAAAGGAACTTTATGCGACACTCCATTGAAAGCCTTCGCAAGATCAAGCTGCATCATAGCAACTTGTTCTGCGAAGGCGTCACAGCATTCAAGAACAGTTCTTGCAATGTCCAAATTTTTTGTGATGGTGCGGCTTTTAATGCCTCACGTCGATGTGGTCCTACAAGTTTTTTTTTTTATAATATTTGCACTCTTATGGCAAGAATCTTAATGAAAACTTTATAATCAGCATTTGTAACGCTTATCCAGCGAAAAGGCGAGTTCCAACGAACGTGTTTATAAATCTGGATGCACAAAGTAATGGAGCTGGAGCTCATTAAGATAAATATGCAAATGAAATAATACAAATCAATAGATAAATAAACAATCACTAAAGATTACATAAATAAAGGAAAAGTCCACAATGATCTCGTAAAAGAACATCGACGACGATAGCGTTTCCGCATTTCTACAGTCCAGAATATGCAGTGCTCTCCCATGCTTACAATGTAGCGTTCAATACGCACCAAGGAGTACGTAACACAAAACGTTTATTCGGGAACAGTTTTAACGTTGTTGCTCCGTTCAGTAGTACGTTATCTGCATATTGTTGGAAATGTTTACTCGCATAAGCAGCTTTATTTTTATCTGTGCATTGTGTAATATATTTGCGGATTAAACCTATATGTTTCGCATTTATCTTCGAGAAAAGTGCCTTAGTACAAAAAAATAAAAACTAACAACGAATATCAGAGCATGGAAGCTCTTTCAGACCGCTTCGAAAGATTTCGAGCTGGCATTCTGGTGGTGGCCCGCACAAAAGCTTCTGTTATTGACAAGTTGAGGATTACAAATGATATTGTGTAATCCTACCTTATACTTTTAGAATACAAAAGTTTTTGCTTTTATAACTCACCTGCTGGAATCAACGGCTTAAGTTGAGTTGGTTTTGTAAACGTTCATTACATTTCCGCTTTATTATTCAAAACATTTCTTCAAAATCAGACATCATGAATGTTCAAAATATCATCATCATCATCATCAGCCTGACGATACCCACTGCAGGGCGAAGGTCTCTCCCATATTTCTCCAATTGACCCGGTTCTGTGCTAGCTGCATCCACTTCACCCCTGCGAACTTCTTAACCTCATCCGTCCACCTAGCTTTCTGCCGCCCCCTGCTACGCTTTCTTTCCCTTGGAATCCAGTTTGTTACCCTAAGCGACCATCGTTATCCTCTCTTGGCACTACATGTCCTGCCCATGAACATTTCGTCTTGATTTCCACTAGAATGTCAGTAACTTGAGTTATTTCTCTGACTCAATCTGCACGCTTCCTATCTCTTAATGTTACCCCTACCATTTTTCGTTCCATAGCCCTCTGCGTTGTCCTCAACTTAAGTAGAACTCTCTTGGTTAGCCTGCACTTTTCAGCCCCATAGGTGAGTACAGGTAAGATGCAACTGTTGTATACTTTCCTCTTGAGCGATACCGGTAAGCTGCTTGTCATAATCTGCGAGTGCTTGCCAAATGCGCTCCATCCCAATCTTATCCTTCTTGTTATTTCCTTTTCATAGTCCGGATCTGCGGTTAATACCTGTCCTAAGTAGACATATTGCCTACTACTTCCAGTGCTTCGCTAAATAAATTAAACTGCGGTTCCTTCCCGAGGCTGCTGAACATTACCTTAGTCTTCTATATAGTGATTTTCAAGCCTACCTTTCTACTTTTCCTGTCTAGGTCATCAATCATTATTTGCAATTCATCCCCGGAGTGACTTAGCAAAGCAATGTCATCAGCAAATCGCAAATTACTGAGGTATTCTCCATCTACCCTTATCCCTAACTGCTCCCATTCCAAGTCTCTGAATACTTTCACTAAGCAAGCTGTAAATAGTACTGGGGAGATCGTGTCTCCTTGCCTAACATCTTTCTTTATGGGAATTTTGTTACTTCTTTTATGCAGAACTATTGTTGCTGTGCAGCCACTATATATATCTTCCAGCACTTCCACGTACGGCTCGTCTACTCCCTGATTTCGCAATGCCTGCATCACCGCCGAGGTTTCTACTGAGTCAAATGCTTTTTCGTAATCAATGGATGCTATGTACAAGGGCTGATTATATTCCGAGCATTTTTTTATCACCTGGTTGATGGTATGGATATGATCGATAGTAGAGTACTGCTTCCGAAAACCTGCTTGATTCATTGCTTGATTGCAGTCTAAGGTTGTCCTGATTCTATTAGCGATTACCTCGGTAAGTACCCTATACGTAATAGAAAGTAAACTGATTGGTCTGTAATTGTTAAGGTCCTTACAGTCCCCTTTTTTATGAATGAGGATAATGTTTACATTCTTCCATCGTTCCGGTACCGTCGATGACATCAGGCACTGCGTATAAAGGGTGGCCAGTTTTTCTAGCACGATATCCCCCCCCCCCCCCTCGTCCTTCAACAAATCTGTAGTTAACTGATCCTCTCAAGCTGATTTCCCCCCTTACATATTTTCTAATTCTTTCTTGACCTCGTCCCTCAACACTGGTGGAACGTCTGACTGCTTTTCCCTACCGCCAATCTTATTACGGTCCTGACCTCGTTGGCTACTGTAGAGATCAGTATAGACCTCCCCAGTTACTTTGACTATCTTGTCCATCCTCGTGATGACCGTAATGAAAAATTGAGCATGCTGTTAAGAACGGGGGAAGCTTTAAGCGGTAAAGAAGAAATTGGGCTTATGCAAAAACAAGATGTATGCGCTAAGGGACAAGGCGGGCAACGTCATCACGAATATGGACAAGATAGTCAAAGTAACTGAGGAGTTCTATACCGATCTGTACAGTTCAAAACATACGAAGTTTAATATTATTTACTCACCGTTGTCACTAATCTCCAGGGCGTCAAGAAATGTTTCGTGCTGTGAATTTGTACGTACTCTCAAAAGCACTTTTAGTTTCCTGTAAAAAAGGACGCATTTCTTACGTAAGTCTTCCGGAATGGACACTATTCTGTTACTCCACTGGAAGTTAAATGTTTTCCTATTCTACCAGCTTCCTGTGCCAACTGCATACAACTTATCCTTGAAAGATATGTTATTCTATCTGCGCGCCTGACACCCCAAATTGTTACACCAGCCTTCTCTTGAAGTCCAGGAAGTTACACTTAACGACAACCGGTTATGTTGTCTTCACCCCTTATGTTTCGTGAAACTGACTAAAGTGTCAATCAGTCCAATTAGTTTCATCCCTTAAATCGCCCCATTCTAGTTTCTAAAGTTGTGTATAAATATTCGTTCTGGTACAAGTTATAGGGTTTTGATTATATGTCCAGCGGCTTCCAATAGGGCCCACATTTCGCTTTTAATAAATTAAATCACTAAGATGCATTTTTCCTGGGTAATAGGGAACCCAAACACAGTTTTTGTCGCACAAGGATGCCACCCCATCTCTCACATGGGGTAGAACCTTGAAACTTCGTGGTATCTGCGGCGCAGGCGCTCCGATAGCTTCTATGCATGTGCAGTGAACTGGTGATGCGAGGCAGCTTTTTCGAAAAGCAGAAAAACCCCTGCGCCGAAACAAAGCGCTTACGAAGTAGTGTTGCGTTGTTGACCACCACAATAGCCCACAAAGCGCTACTATAGGACAAGTTCCTTTGTGAAGTTATACGTATTAAAATGTAAGCTTTTAATAGTAAAAATAACAGTGCTAACAAATTGATACTCACAAATAGGCACACAGGACAGGCACTGACAATCCAACTTCCTTTTCGGAACAACACCACATATAAACTTCAACAAACAAATGCTGCAAAAGCGTCACAATATATGCATAGCAGATTAGGCCTACTCTACTTCCCAAAATTCAAAAGTCGACTTTATCTGCTATATATCGATACAAATGATTCACTGATAGATTTCTAACCTAGTATGTTTATATAAGAGGCTTCTAGCAGCTCACTTCAAAGAGTATCCCTGCTCCTGCCTAACATCTTAATTTATTTTAACTTCTGTTTACAATTTGCCTTGAGATTGCAAGGTTGGCAATGGACAGGTAGATGTAATTTCTGACAGTTTTTCAGAGAACGCTTATGTTCTATAGCCCTATCGTTCAGACATCGGCCAATCTGCCCGATGTATACCTTTCCACGTGTTACGGGGATTTGGTAAATAACCCCTGTAGCGCATTTGTCGTAGGGCTTTACATGCGTTTTAGTGCCGCCTTGTTGTCTACTGACATCTCCCGTGACTCATCCGCACATGCCAGCCACATTTTATGGGGCAAGGAGATCAACCTCACGCTGTGTTTGAAGCGACGTTCTCTAATTTCTGATCTGTCCGCACGAGGCCGAGAATGTGGCTAAGCTGCAGAGAAAGTCACAGACCTTGTGCATTTTTTTCCTGCTTCCTACAGTCGTAAAAAGAACAGCTTTCGCTTCAAACGACGAGCACAGGAAAACAGAGAAGCTAACATGAAACAGGCTGGGCTACCAAGTCAGTTGGAAATCATCTGTAGCACAGCATCCTTTCTGTCTGCTGCTCTAATTTTCTGTGTGCGTCGTGTTGGCTTGTTAGTGCTTCCTTCATACAATGCACAAACTAGCCCAAAAACATAGTCTGATGCTATGCTCAGCAATGCTGATTACTTTCGCAGCCGCTATTTTTACACCAGCAAACTTATTACCCATTCAATTACTCTGTGCCGCAAATAAGTGAAAATCCACTTACACAAGGCCATAGTTTTCTCTGTATCTGAAAATAAAAATGCAACAGTAAAATTTAACATATATAAATATAAATTCAGAATGAGATGTCCCATTCTTTTTGATTTTGAACCGTGAGGTCCCTAAATATTTCAAAATATGGGATGTAAGATTGCTAACTAGCTGTCCAAACTGCCCCTACGTGGATATTATATGATTAACCCTATTTCTTACGGTTCTAACTCTGGCGGAAGGTTATTCTTGTTATCTCTTGAGTAACAAGTATTCAGTATCCCCCGTCACTTAATTTTGATAGTTTCATTCAAAACATTATAGACAGCGATAAAGCGAAGGGTTAGAATATATAGACGTATGCCTACTTGAGGTAAGCGTAAAATTATGGGGTCATATTCCCAGTATTTACTTCAATATTAAAAGGTGTGAAATTCAATGAACTTTTTGAGGGTACAATGGTGGCAGCATGCAAGGTGCAACTAATTGCAAATCACATTTAAAAGCCCAGAGAGTCGAGTTTTGCACATCTTATAATGTTTTAATGATGTCGTTGTGTTTGTAATTCTGCCACAACCTAACCACCCAACGCACAAATCCTGTTTGTATTCAGTGTGTAAAACTTGAAATAAACGCTGTTTTCTGAATACGAATTGCTAGATAGCACACCTAATAAGCTTTTAAATAAGTATTTACAAGTACATTTGAATATATGTGCACCATAAGCTTAACAGGTAGACACAGAAAAAGGAACCACAGTAAGCGCAGCTAACCAAAACAAGGCACTGGCTTCGTGCATTTGCCGAATAAATTATGAGAGTATCGATGTAGAAAATATATCAAATTGGCCTCGGTTCAGCTCAGCTAGGCAAGAATATATTTAGGGAAAGCATGTGTGCGTGATGCTGGGCTGCCTACTCCTTTCTAATCTAATCTAATAACGTTCAATCCTGTGTCATGCAACCCAATTCAGTCAAACTTAATCTAAGAAAAAAACAGTGTAGTCTAATCAAAATTAGTTCAATCAAGCCCAGATAATTCCATAAAGATCATTCCTTGGGCAGCGCGGAAGCCACGAAGAACCTGGCCGCTCTGAAAGAGCTTCACGTCAAAGGGCGCCACTGCGTCATTTTTGATCCCGATGACCAGCAGGTGAGCTGCGTCTGCATTGGATGTTGCACGGCGTCGCTGACGACAGCATTCCCGCTGCTTTCGTGGTGTTCGAGAACTTGACTTAGGAGAAGCAGAAGCGCTTCCCCTCGGTCAAGCACTTTACCTCGGTCGCTTCACGTCTACGTATTTTGCTGTGATTAGTGACGCTTCAGGCTCTTCGGCTGGTTGTATCCTTTTCCTTAAGACTTTGCCTCGTCTGTAGCTTCAGGTTCATCATTCGTGTGTGCTTGGACGTTGTGCGGTTGTCGACTGTAAGCTGAATTGCATTGAGCGGTGGTTTGTCTGTGTGTAAAGGTCTAATGTGGTTGAAGACCGAGCAATTTTCTTTCAATATACTGAAGAGTGAACCTGCACAGACAAACAGCTTGTAGCTATTTGTGATTATAACTGTAACTGCAAAGGGACAACGCAAGAGAATTGTGACCTTAGAAAGTATTCTGTATGGTTAGGCCATCCTTCGGGGCTCGTGACGTGAGAAAACCTCAAGAGCAGTGTTTGCCCGAAAGTTTCATCTACTAGCTTCGAAATGTCAACAGAAAGATCATGATTTATGCTTCACTTCATCACGATAAAACGCTGCGATGGGCGCAAATGATAAATCTAAAAATTAATAAAGAATAAAAAGTTTCCACGAATTCATTGCATTTTTCTCCTGGGTGATGCGTAATTACATGTTTACTTACATGCCTTGACCATAAAAGGAAATTGTTCGTATCACTGTTCCGTCTTCTCGAACTTTCATAAAATCTGACGTCATACACCGTGTGTAGCTTTGTTCCCAGCCACTTGGAGGTGCTCTAAAGAGGACAACTCTTTCTTGGGAACGAAGAATCTAGAAAAACGAGCACATTGATATAAATTCATAAAGCCTCAAAACGGAAGAAAATATTCTCTTTGGCGTATCCACAACACCTCATTTTGTTTCAGAGGTATAATTTATAGCACAATTTATACAACCCAATCATATAACAAGCGCGATGGTAAATTGTATATGGTCCAAGAAAAACCTGCACAGGGTTTTCCTGAACCATATGCAATTTACCATCTCGCACTAAATCCCTCCAATATAGAACTAATATGGATTATACCCAAAGCTGAAACAAACCTCTTAATGTTTCCTTCTGGAAGGTTTGCTGCCTACGTTAGTACGTGATGAAATTATACTAGTTATTGAAACAGAGAGTAGCGGACATGAAACCCACTGAATGATTTATGACCACGCTGCGGCGAAAATTCAGATCTTCATGAAGCAAATCATTTGGTTTGGTTCATACATTACATGTTCAAAAGAACCTAACGCTATCAGAGACGCCCTAGTAGAGGGTATCGGAAATTTTGTAAACATGCACTGAAATTGCAAAGAACTTGGGTTCCTCGCCTTACACATGCATCTAAAAAGCCTCGCCGCAACTGTGATTTGACACCCATCTTACGGTGCAGCTATCAAGAAATAAAGAATTGGTGCTATCGGTCAGAAACTGCATTATCTTTGCTACAATAAAACGATGATGTAGAATAAATTTGAATATATAATCACAATTACCCTTTGCAATAAAATGAATGAACCTAGAATTATACTGTACATAAGGTGCATCAATATTTTTCGCATTGCGAGTTAAAGTTCAAATAAAAAACAATAAAAACTAATTACCTATCCTCAATTACTGCAAAATATTGGTCAAACGGTAACCTAGACGTGTTTTAACAAAATGGCTAATTGAGACATATGATGGTTCAGCATTTGACCATAGCACACTGTACTGAGGAAGGCTTTATGCTATACAGTATAATTCTCATTTTGATCTTGGCTGAGATTGAAGGCTCATTCGAAGATAGCGAAGCAGTTCTGGTCTTTACACTTGGACTATTACAGCTTCCGCTCTAAACTGCTAGGGTTTATTGGAGTTAAAACGATCAATGCGTAGAAAGCTTCTCCGCAGATACCGAAGTAAGCACAGACGACGACGGGTAATGCACACGGCAAAACTTTGTGGCAGTCTGTGCACGCGGTGAACACCGGCGTCATATCTAGAACAGTCCGTATTACGTCCCAAAAAAATTCATCGGCTTGCAATCGATCCGCTTTTACTGTGTTCTTCCTTCCAAGATTCGTTTATGTCAGCTAAGACGCAACCGCTCTTTGTGAAACGTTCACGGTGATTTCCTTTCCATTTCTCTTCTATTTTGGTATCTATCTACCTGCTGGTTAAGTTGAAGGCGAGTTTGCGAAAGGGATTCAACCCGATGACCTATACCTTCATACGTATGCTGGCAATTAAACTGTATTTGTGCAGTGGAAACTAAGGCATCCAATTTGGCTACCCTTCCCTTAAGACCACCGTAAAGAAATGTCTTCTATTTATTTTGCATTCATTATAATTTTATCTTTTTAAAAACAGAAGATTTTATTCTTGGAATAAAAACACGGTAATAAAGGGACTTTTTGGTACACTCCTAGCGCAAATTGAGAGCTTCCCCTTCATTTTAAAAGACAAATATTTTACTAGTGCAAAGAGAGGATAAGCGATGGTCGCTGAGGGTAAGAAACTGGATTCCAAGGGAAGGAAAGCGTAGCAGGGGGAGGCAGAAAGTTAGGTGGGATGAGATTAAGAAGTTCGCAGGGGTCAAGTGGATGCAGCTAGCACAGAACCGGGTTAAGTGGAGAAATATGGGAGAAGCCTTCGCCCTGCAGTGGGTATAATCAGGTTGATGATGATGATGATGATGATGATGATGATGATGATGATGATGATGATTTTACTAGTTTCCTCTGTAGCGCATTCGCTGTGTGTGCCGCGCTCGCATGTTGGCCTTGAAACAAGGAGAAAGTACGTGGCAGCTATGATGTAACACAGCCGCTGCCGCCGGAACCGAGTACCCACGCACTCGCCTGTGCCTAAGCCCGTGATAACCACGTCGTCACAGAACAGCAGCTACGCTGGAGCCATGGAACGTGCTCTGTCCGATACCCTCCGTTCCTCTTCGCAAGTTCCAAAGCATCGCAACACCTCTTGACAATTCAGCAGCAGCAGTCGTCATGCGAGGCGCGTCGTGAACTGTCCGAATCTCGGAGGTTTTAAAGACGACAGGCCCAGTCCGATCATTTAGTGGACGTAGCTAAAGTGATGCTGCCGCATAGACAAAAAGAGGCGAGTCTAGGGAACTGCCGTCCATTTTCTTTTGGTTATTTACGTTTAGCAAGGTTAATCGTTTTGCCTTAAATAACAAAGAATGCATTTCAGGTCTTAATTGGCAGCCCCCATTGTCCGTTATGGTTGAGTCCCAAAAGCCAGATCGACCTCACCACGCCGACCGGTTACTGTCACATGATATCTAGAAGCCGTGTGTGTGATGCTAGTAGTGTTATTTCAAAGTTATGTCAGTTCAATGAGTTTCAATTTTGAATAATCTTTTTATTTATTACCTTCAATAATACATTGCGAAGGTGCAAGATTTTAGTGTCGGAAAGATTGAAGCCCGGGGCCAAGGATAATTTAGTGGCGCCAACAGGCGCAGTTAACGTGCCACACAATTTTCTTTCAATTGCATTAGCGCCCCCCTATGGTGCCACGTGACCACAAAATAGTCCTATACTCGTGTATAAACGATCACGATCAATTTGCCTGTTGCACATCCTACTTGTAAACTGCTATCGTTTTTCCTAAGACACTGTGAGCTCACATAATGGATTCGCCAGCGGTGGAACCCGACACGAGCGCAGCTACCGATCGTTGAGAAAGCTTTCGACGAGAACGCGACCATCTTCAGAAGCAAAAGGGGAGAACACTAATGTCAGAGGAAGACCAAACGCTCCCTTTATCACCTGCGGTGACTTCACTAAAGGCGCTCAGAAATGGCAGTCGTTTCCATTTTTCGAGCGTAAACTTCTTTGTGCCACAAATGGTGGAAACTCACTTGAAGTCCCTAGCAGAAGTATATCTTCTATTGATAATATATTTGCTCAAGGCGATGTAACCAGCATCATCCATTTGTATACTACAAGTATCACATGCCGCTACTCGCCGTCCTGCGAGATAGCACGGCAGCAGCACACACGATTAGATATAAGTTTCCTCACAATCTAGGCGTTTGTGTGCCCATAGAATACGGGACACTACGCAGCATTAACGCAGGTAAACACAAGGTGCTCTAACTGTTTATGCTTTAATGTAGACGGACGCACACCAAGAGTGGATGTATTTAGATATTTACAGAGGCTTAACTGACAACAGCGCAGACGAACAACCTCAGGCCAGCAGCGCACAGCACGAACCATACATACTTCATCGTCCTCGCGTTCGACACGTGCCACACATGGGCACAGCACTTTGTCCTTGTCGTTGTTCCTTAGCATGACTCCCGGTGGAAAAAGCACCGTCCCGGTACTAACTGGAAGACGGAGCAGGTGCACGGTATAGAAGAAGCAGGGAAGACACCAGGCCACCTCTCACTTAATGTTATCCCGGCTCTCCCAACTAATGTCAATATGCCAACATGACGCTGAATCTCTGAGGCGCGCGCCCCGTCGTTCTGTTGCAGATTCTTGCCTGAATTTGCAACATGCTCCATAACACGAGGTGAGAGGGAGCTCGAAGCTTGAACTGTGTCACCAAAATGGCCTCAGATAACCACCATACGACTGATGCGATGACGCAACGTAAGGATGAAGTCCAAGATGCTTTCGTAAGGGCTGCATATACCGGAAGTTCATTGTGCTCGTCCAGTGTATTTTTCAGCTCCGCGTCGTGGTTCTGTTGGCGATTCTAACGACTCAAGATATTACATTCATTGCTGATCTGAGCGTCATTGTAGCCATGGGTCTTCTTTAATACTGCACGATGTCCAGAGGGTCCGTTTCTGTTGGATGCAGATCAGTGCATCAGCTGTGACAACACTAACACTGTTTCTAGGGAAGGTTAATTCACTTCCCGGTTCTGTGTTTTCTGGAAGCGTGATAGTCTCGGTGCCCAAAACACTGATGGTTTCTTGCAGCACGTGCTGTGCGTCTAGCTGCTGCAGGTAGCTCATCTGCTGGCTTCATAAAACAGCTGCGGTAGTCAACGGAAGTAGGCACCTCAAGGCGAGGCAATAGCCTCATACTCCTTAGCAGTTGTGATGTGTTCTGCACAAACTGCAACTTTGAAAGCATGAATTTTCTCATTCAGAGCGCACAGACCGTCGTTGTAGCTTTTTACTCTGGCGTGAATATGCTTTTGGTCAAGAATAGTCCATTAGGGCGATTTTAGTAGATTACATGCCTCATTGCAGAGCCGGGACTGAAAATCCTTGAATAACACGCTTCGCTATGATGCGGTCCATGGCGTATCGCTGAAGCCCTCTTCCCTCTGTCCGGCATAGTTCGATGGTGGAGCTCCTGGCATCTTTCTGCAGAATCGGCGTTCCTTTAGCAAACTCCAGGAAGGATCGTTGTAGAAGCTCACAATAGCCTCCCGGGTTTCGGCACCATAAATTGTAGAAGGAAGGTCCACCAGCCAATGATAGCCGTTCATTACTGAGGTCCCATAATGGCGCTCACACTGCTCCTCGAACCCCATGCCCTCGAGCTTCCCCCCAGTCCCAATCCTCGCCGGCCTTCTCGTCCTTCTGTTTGCAGATTCTGGCCTGAATCTGCAATCCATAATACGGCTTGAGGCGGACTGCGTGAACAGCGGCAGTGGCAGGGCGGGTGGATGACGTTGGAGATTCAAGGAGACAACCTTATATGTCCCATCGGTCACCTCACGGAGCACACGATAAGGGTCGTTGAACTGACGAAATAGTTTCTCGCAAAGACCAACATGCCAAGGAGACCAAACTAGAACAAGTGACCCTAGGTACTAGGCAATTCTGGCGGTCGTACACAGACGTCTGCTAGGTCGGGGGGCGGTGACACAGTCGCGAGCGATTTCGCCGGCCATAGTTGCTTTGCCGATGGCGTCACGTGCGTACTCCGTGGTAGGGGCCAAAGATAGCGGCAGCAGTGTACCCAATGGCAATGCAGCATATCGACCAAACAGAAGATAGATAGGCGTATAGCCTGTGGTTTCATGCCACGACGGATTAAACAAATGTATACGGCAAGACTATCTCCCAATCACGATGGTCTTATGCGACGTACATATTGCCGCGAAACCTTCAAAACAGTATTTGTTGTTTTTTAACAGCGACCGGCATACAGGCTTATCACTCTGATTCTGGACCGCGTATCAGTTCCGTAATCTTTGTTTGTTAATGCTCGATGTCGCGAGTCACACCTTTATCAGTTTTGTTGTAGTGCAAGATGCACCGAGATCTGTCTCGAAGGTTCCGGCCACTTGGGTGTCTTTCCACAATGTTCCAGCCCGTGCTGGTAGCTGTTTGCAACGTTATCTAGATTGTTCTGTGCAGCCTTTAAATTGAGCGTTGCCGAGTGTGACAGGCATTCTTTGTCCGACGACCGACGAGCACGTTTGTTGCTATCGCCGCCGCCGAGTTGCTTAGTTCTTCTGCGGGAGCAAGTCAGCCCAAATATGAGTTTCTTCAGTGCGATCATCGACCCTTCATTTGTGTCGTCGACCTTGTCACCCCTACATGACATCTGGTGGAAGTGCTGCCTTTGATCCTTCAAGCGAAGACCCAAGCCTTGTTCCTGTCGCTCTGGAAGACCAGCCTACAGGTCACCGAGCCAGCCGACGACTTCAAGGCCAACAACCCGAACACGGTCTGCTGCCTGACCCCATTCGATCTCGGAAGGCATCGACGCTGACAATGGCCCAGCCTACTACAGCACCAGTTGTTTTCGCTCAACCCCGTGAGCTCCCTGCTTCCACGGATGACCGGATGAAGATGCTGGAGACTGGATGGACCTTTTCGAGCGTGTGGCAGCATTCAACGGCTGGAACGACGCTGCGAAACTCAGGCAGGTCTACTTTGCTCTTCAAGAACATGCCCGAGTTTGCTTCGAAAATCATGAGGCAGCTATGAAGGATTGGGAGATTTTCAAAGAAGCGTTTTTGTCTGCCTTTTCAAGCGTCGTCCGAAAGGAAAGAGCACAGCCCCTCCTTCAGTCAAGACTTCAACTTACTGACGAGCCTCTCCTGGCATACGTTGAGGAGATGAAGCGCCTCTTTCGCCGCGCTGACCCTAACATGACCGAAGGTGAGAGAGTCAAATTTTCCGACGGCTCCAGAGCACGAATCAGCAGCGATGGACTATGCAGCTGCATTATGTCGTCCTGCACCCCGACGCGACCTCCCAAGCCCTCGTCGCGTCAAAGAATCGCTGTTTGCAAGTCTTGTCCGAAATCCGCCAAAATCCGTGGCGGAATTTAAAACGGAGGCGTCTACTATCGAGACGACATTGGCCACCCGGATGCGCCACTACGAGTGACGACTTCAGCCGGACTGCTCAACCCACTACCCCAACGCATCTGCAAGCGGAGAGAACCTTCGGGACCTCATCCGGGAGATCGTGCGAGAGGAGCTCCGCCGAATGCAGCCATCATCGCAGCATCCCCAGGTGGCGACGCTCGCGGACGTCGTCCGTGCAGAAGTCCAGCAGGCGCTGGGCGTTCCTGAAGCGACGGCTGCGACTTTTCCAGCACAAGAGGCAACAGCGATGAACTACGCTGGTGCATTACGTCGCCCTCCGCCCCGACGTGATGACTTTCCGAGCCCTCGCCGCTACAGGCCTGTTCCTGAAAACCGCCCCTTGGCTCCCGCCCGCCAAGCCTACCAACAATCAACAAGCCCCAGGAAGTGCGACGCATGGAGGACAGCGAACAACCGGCCATTATGCTTCCACTGCGGTGAGGCCGGCCACCTTCTGCGGCACTGCCCGTACCGACGAATCGGTCTCCGCGGATTTGTAGTCGACGCTCCACGACCACGCCCAGGTGAACGGCCGCAAGAAATCCACAACTATCTGCGTAGCGGCGAGATTGCGCCACCAAGCCGTCGATTCAGGTCTCCATCGCCGTACAGGGCCCGCTTTGCGTCGCCAGGACGTAACTATGATGATAGTGTGGGCGGAAAGTCCCCAAGCCCCCGTAGGGGAAACTAAAGACAGCAACCTTTGGAGGTGAGGTTGCTCAACGGCGAAAAGACGAAGATCATCCTCTGCCGACGACCACTAACGGCGACGCAACAATTTCATCGCCGCTCCACACGACGACATCGACGACAGCACGACCAGAGTGCAAGCAGACACCGCCGCCCAGCGAAGTAACAACGGTATGCCCCGGCCATGACCTGAAGAAACGATGAAGCCGAGATCGGACACTAAGGCCCACGTCAATGCGAGGCCGTGAACAAATGACCTTGAAGTTGATATCGACGGTCGCGGAGTCACCGCCCTAGTAGACACCGGAGCTGGCTACTCAGTGATTAGTGGACCGTTAGTCTCTCAGCTCAGAAAAGTTACCACCGCTTGGGATGGCCCGCTGATTCGCACCGCAGGTGGCAACCTGATTACTCCATCGGGACGATGCACTGAAAGAATAACCGTAAATGGGCGTACTTACCCAACCAGCTTCGTGGTCTTTCAGCAGTGCTCCCGCGACGTGATTTTAGGCATGGACTTCCTAAATGAACATAGGGCTATCATCGACCTGCGATCCAAGCTCATCAAGCTCTCTGCAGACAAAGCCATTCCTGCCACGACGACGTCGATGCAACACACCCCTCTAAACATCCTCGACGAAGAATTTAACGTCCCGCCCCGATCAAGTATCGCAGTCTGCGTAGGTAGCGCCAACATCGAAACCGCTGAAGGCATCGTCGAAGGAAATATCCAATTGCTCTTAGAACGAGGTGTCGGCATCGCAAGAGGCATCACGAAATTCCGGAGAGGACAAGCTCAGGTTCTGGCAACAAACTTCACCGAAGAATATCGGCATCTCAACAAGGGCACGACCATAGCTTTTCTCGACGAATTAGCGGACCTCAAAGGCGTATTCGCCCTCCACGACCAACCACTGGAAGATGCACCGGACCAATTCCGTCAGCCCACATTTGACATCAACCCAGTATTGACCCACAGCAGGAAAAATCAGACTCGCAGTCTTCTTCGAAGCTACGGGGAGTGCTTCTCACCGTCATCGAAGGTACGACAAACACCACTGGCCAAGCATCGCATAATAACGGACGAACACGCCCGACCTCTGCGCCAAAGCCCTTATCGTGTATCGCCGCGAGAACGCCAGGCCATTCGCGATCAATTTGAGGAAATGCTGCGTGATGACGTAATCCAGCCATCGAACAGCCTCTGGGCGGCACCAGTCGTTTTGGTCAAGAAGAAAGGCAGCAAACTTCGCTTCTGCGTAGATTACCGCCGCTTGAATAGCATAGCGAAGAAAGATGTCTACCCGCTTCCCCGCATCGACGACACTCTCGATCGGCTCTGCAATGCAAGGTACTTCTCATCGATGGACCTGAAGAGCGGATATTGGCAAATTGAGGTCGACGAAAGAGATCGCGAGAAGACCGCATTCATCACACCGGACGGCCTTATGAATTTAAGGTGATGCCATTTGGCCTCTGCTCCGCACCAGCCACGTTTCAACGAGTAATGGACACAATCCTGGCAGTCTTGAAGTGGCAAATTTGTTTGGTATATTTGGACGACGTTGTTGTCTTCTCGTAAAACTTTGAAGACCACCTAGAACGACTACAGACAGTGCTGGAAGCCATCAAGTCATCGGGGCTAACGCTAAAAGCAGAGAAGTGTCACTTCGCCTACGAAGAACTCCGATTCCTAGGTCACATCGTTAGCAAGGACGGTATTCGCCCAGACCCGGAGAAAACAGCTGCAATCGCACAATTCCCACCGCCTGCCGACAAGAAAGCTGTGCGCCGATTGCTTGGGCTGTGCGCTTATTATCGACGATTTGTCAGAAACTTTTCGCGGATCGCCGAACCGTTGACGCAGCTTACAAAAGCTGACGTACCTTTTAAATGGGAAGCGCCGCAAGGAGAAACCCTCGACGAACTTAAGCGCCGCCTGCAATGCCCTCCTGTACTTGGCCACTTTGATGAAAACGCCGAGACCGACATTCACACCGACGCGAGCAGTGTAGGCCTTGGAGCCATTCTCGTCCAGAAGACTGCCGGACAGGAAAAAGTAATCGCCTACGCTAAAAGGTCTCTCACAAAAGCCGAAGTCAATTACTCGAGGACCGAGAAGGAGTGCCTTGCGATCATGTGGGCTACTTTTAAGTTTCGTCCATACCTATACGGCCGACCATTCAAGGTGGTAAGCGACCATCACGCGCTCTGCTGGCTGGCTAATTTGAAAGTTCCTTCTGGCCGCCTTGCCAGATGGAGCCTACGGCTTCAAGAATTTGACATGACTGTAGTCTATAAGTCGGGCCGGAAGCATTCCGACGCAGACTGCTTATCCCGCGCTCCCGTCGATTCTCCCCCGAAGGACGATGACGATGACGCCTTTTTGGGACCGGTAAGCGCCAGCAGTTTCACAGAACAACAGCGATCAGACCCTGAGCTGAAAGCGCTAGCCGATTACTTGGAAGGAAAGACCGCTTCCCCTCCTAGTGTGTTCAGGCGACATTTATCATCATTCACGTTAAGCAATGGCCTCCTCGTGAAGAAGAACTTTGCACCCAACAAGACCGCACAGCTTCTCATAGTGCCTAAAACCCTTCGGCAAGAAATTCTGCAGGCGTTGCATGATGAGCCCACAGCAGGCCACCTCGGATTTGCGCGCACGTTGCGTCGAATGCAGGAGAAGTATTACTGGCCGCGACTGCCTGCCGAAGTTTCCCACTACGTGAATACGTGTCGTGAGTGCCAACGACGCAAGACGCCGCCGATTAGACCAGCGGGACTACTAAACCCGATTCCGCCCCCAATCCTGCCCTTTCAACAAATTGGATGGATCTCCTTGGCCCCTTTCCATCTTCGTCTATGGGTAACAAGTGGATCATCGTGGCCACTGACTACCTTACCCGTTACGCCGAAGCAAGAGCACTACCAAATGGTACCGCGGCAGAAGTCGCCAAATTTTTTGTCGAACAAATTCTCTTGCGACACGGCGCCCCAGAAGTTCTCATCACGGACAGGGGAACGGCGTTTACAGCAGAGTTGACGCAAGCCATCCTGGAATACAGTCACACAAGCCATCGACGAACAACTGCGTACCATCCCCAGACCAATGGCCCTACGGAGCGCCTGAAAAAAACGATCGCGGACATGATAGCTATGTACGTCGACGCTGAACACAAGACCTGGGACGCCATCTTGCCATACGTGATATTCGCGTATAACACAGCAGTCCAGGAGACGACCAGAGCGACCCCGTTTATGCTTGTGTACGGCATGGAGCCCACGACGACACTCGACGCAATGCTGCCGCGTGTAACCAGCGAAGACAACCTTGATGTCGCCGCCTACCTGCAGCGTGTAGAGGAAGCCCGACGACTCGCACGGCTGCGTATTAAAGACCAACAGCGCACCGACATCCGACATTACAATTTACGACGACGCAACGAAGAGCACAACCCAGGAGACAAAGTGTGGGTTTGGAGGCCAATTCGCCGTCGCTGACTGAGTGAAAAGTTGTTGCGTCGATACTTTGGGCCATACAAAATCCTTCGCCGCGTCGGACCACTGGACTATGAAGTCATTCCCGACGGAACGTCAGCATCACAACGGCGACGCGCACGCCCAGAAATTTTACACGTTGTACGACTAAAGCCATATTACGCGCGTTAAAGAATCTGTGGTGTTTAAACTTTGCAGTGTTTATGTTTAAGTTTCTCTGTTCTGGAACATCGAGGCGATGTTTTTTTAAGGGGGGAGTAATGCCGCGAAACCTTCAAAACAGTATTTGTTGTTTTTTAACAGCCAGCGGCGTACAGGCTTATCACTCTGATTCTGGACCGCGTATCAGTTCCGTAATCTTTGTTTG
>JAJIZL010000267.1:187381-205190 GCA_023969395.1 Amblyomma maculatum | reverse complement strand
ACGAAAGAGATCGCGAGAAGACCGCATTCATCACACCGGACGGCCTTATGAATTTAAGGTGATGCCATTTGGCCTCTGCTCCGCACCAGCCACGTTTCAACGAGTAATGGACACAATCCTGGCAGTCTTGAAGTGGCAAATTTGTTTGGTATATTTGGACGACGTTGTTGTCTTCTCGTAAAACTTTGAAGACCACCTAGAACGACTACAGACAGTGCTGGAAGCCATCAAGTCATCGGGGCTAACGCTAAAAGCAGAGAAGTGTCACTTCGCCTACGAAGAACTCCGATTCCTAGGTCACATCGTTAGCAAGGACGGTATTCGCCCAGACCCGGAGAAAACAGCTGCAATCGCACAATTCCCACCGCCTGCCGACAAGAAAGCTGTGCGCCGATTCCTTGGCCTGTGCGCTTATTATCGACGATTTGTCAGAAACTTTTCGCGGATCGCCGAACCGTTGACGCAGCTTACAAAAGCTGACGTACCTTTTAAATGGGAAGCGCCGCAAGGGGAAGCCTTCGACGAACTTAAGCGCCGCCTGCAATGCCCTCCTGTACTTGGCCACTTTGATGAAAACGCCGAGACCGACATTCACACCGACGCGAGCAGTGTAGGCCTTGGAGCCATTCTCGTCCAGAAGACTGCCGGACAGGAAAAAGTAATCGCCTACGCTAAAAGGTCTCTCACAAAAGCCGAAGTCAATTACTCGAGGACCGAGAAGGAGTGCCTTGCGATCATCTGGGCTACTTTTAAGTTTCGTCCATACCTATACGGCCGACCATTCAAGGTGGTAAGCGACCACCACGCGCTCTGCTGGCTGGCTAATTTGAAAGATCCTTCTGGCCGCCTTGCCAGATGGAGCCTACTGCTTCAAGAATTTGACATGACTGTAGTCTATAAGTCGGGCCGGAAGCATTCCGACGCAGACTGCTTATCCCGCGCTCCCGTCGATTCTCCCCCGAAGGACGATGACGATGACGCCTTTTTGGGACCGGTAAGCGCCAGCAGTTTCACAGAACAACAGCGATCAGACCCTGAGCTGAAAGCGCTAGCCGATTACTTGGAAGGAAAGACCGCTTCCCCTCCTAGTGTGTTCAGGCGACATTTATCATCATTCACGTTAAGCAATGACCTCCTCGTGAAGAAGAACTTTGCACCCAACAAGACCGCGCAGCTTCTCATAGTGCCTAAAACCCTTCGGCAAGAAATTCTGCAGGCGTTGCACGATGAGCCCACAGCAGGCCACCTCGGATTTGCGCGCACGTTGCGTCGAATGCAGGAGAAGTATTACTGGCCGCGACTGCCTGCCGAAGTTTCCCACTACGTGAATACGTGTCGTGAGTGCCAACGACGCAAGACGCCGCCGATTAGACCAGCGGGACTACTAAACCTGATTCCGCCCCCAATCCTGCCCTTTCAACAAATTGGATGGATCTCCTTGGCCCCTTTCCATCTTCGTCTATGGGTAACAAGTGGATCATCGTGGCCACTGACTACCTTACCCGTTACGCCGAAGCAAGAGCACTACCAAATGGTACCGCGGCAGAAGTCGCCAAATTTTTTGTCGAACAAATTCTCTTGCGACACGGCGCCCCAGAAGTTCTCATCACGGACAGGGGAACGGCGTTTACAGCAGAGTTGACGCAAGCCATCCTGGAATACAGTCACACAAGCCATCGACGAACAACTGCGTACCATCCCCAGACCAATGGCCCTACGGAGCGCCTGAAAAAAACGATCGCGGACATGATAGCTATGTACGTCGACGCTGAACACAAGACCTGGGACGCCATCTTGCCATACGTGATATTCGCGTATAACACAGCAGTCCAGGAGACGACCAGAGCGACCCCGTTTATGCTTGTGTACGGCATGGAGCCCACGACGACACTCGACGCAATGCTGCCGCGTGTAACCAGCGAAGACAACCTTGATGTCGCCGCCTACCTGCAGCGTGTAGAGGAAGCCCGACGACTCGCACGGCTGCGTATTAAAGACCAACAGCGCACCGACATCCGACATTACAATTTACGACGACGCAACGCAGAGCACAACCCAGGAGACCAAGTGTGGGTTTGGAGGCCAATTCGCCGTCGCTGACTGAGTGAAAAGTTGTTGCGTCGATACTTTGGGCCATACAAAATCCTTCGCCGCGTCGGACCACTGGACTATGAAGTCATTCCCGACGGAACGTCAGCATCACAACGGCGACGCGCACGCCCAGAAATTGTACACGTTGTACGACTAAAGCCATATTACGCGCGTTAAAGAATCTGTGGTGTTTAAACTTTGCAGTGTTTATGTTTAAGTTTCTCTGTTCTGGAACATCGAGGCGATGTTTTTTTAAGGGGGGAGTAATGCCGCGAAACCTTCAAAACAGTATTTGTTGTTTTTTAACAGCCAGCGGCGTACAGGCTTATCACTCTGATTCTGGACCGCGTATCAGTTCCGTAATCTTTGTTTGCTAATGCTCGATGTCGCGAGTCACACCTTTATCAGTTTTGTTGTAGCGCAAGATGCACCGAGATCTGTCTCGAAGGTTCCGGCCACTTGGGTGTCTTTCCACAATGTTCCAGCCCGTGCTCGTAGCTGTTTGCGACGTTTCTAGATTGTTCTGTGCAGCCTTTAAATTGAGCGTTGCCGAGTGTGACGGGCATTCTTAGTCCGACGACCGACGAGCACGTTTGTTGCTATCGCCGCCGCCGAGTTGCTTAGTTCTTTTGCGGGACCAAGTCAGCCCAATAAAGACTTTCTTCAGTGCGATCATCGACCCTTCATTTGTGTCGTCGACCTTGTCACCCCTACGTGACAATATATAGCATCTCAGGCAAGGTCCTGCTCAGCTGCGCGGTAAGCCCGTTTGTATGAGGGTTTTACGCTGTAGTGAGCTTATGCTACGTGAAGCAGGAGAGAGTATGTTGTTAATTATCCGGGACAAAAAGTAGAGGCCGCAGGCAGCCAGCAATTGGCGTGGAGAACCATGGTGAAGGATGACATTTTGTAACATGAAATTGGCGACATCGGTGGCGCAACAGCCATCAAGCGCTTGACAGAACTGGACTTTGGAAAAGGTTCGAGGAGGTCTAGTCTTACACGATGGGTAGTTTGCAGGGGTACGTCTATATGCTGCAGAAGTCCAGCAGGTAAAGTGGATGGGTGCTTCCGGTGTTGACAGAGGCACAGCTGCCAACGTAACCCCGAACATTAAGGTATAGACCGGGCCATAAGAAGCGGCGTCGGTTCCTATCGTATTTTTGTGAGACGCCAAAGAGCCCCGCGGTGGACACGTCATCCAATTTTCTATGGACAGACGAGCGGAGAAGCTGGATTACGACGAGAAGGAGCTCAGGGCCGTCAGGGCGAAGGTTTCGGCGGTATAGGATGTCATCGCGAAGAACACGGAGAACAAAGAGTTGGAGTGAAGGGTCTGTGGTGGCACTGTTTACGCGATCGATTGGTGGACGCGTGGAGGAGGATTGCCACTTCTCGTCCGCGATGTTAAAGCATATCAGAGATAGCGACCAAGCATAGGCCGAAGTCATCTCCAGGTTCTGGCGGCTCCACCGCGTGACGAGACAGGCAGTCAGCGTCTTGATGTAGACTCCCTGACTGGTAACGAACTGTGCAAGAATACTCTTGGAGGTGCAATGCCCAATGACCAAGCTGGCCTGTGGGGCCCTTCATTGAAGAACGCCAGCCAAGAGCACGACGGTCCGTCACAACCGAGAAAGAACGGCCGAAGAGGGGAGGTAGAAATGTAGACATGGCCCAAACAAGTCCTAAACACTTGCGCTCTCTAATGGAGTAATTGCGCTCGGTGGTGGAAAGAAGGTGGCTAGCATATGCGATGACACTGACACGGCCTTGCTGATGACACTGACACGGACACTGACACGGCGATGACATTGCCTTGCTAAGCAACTCGGGGGATGAACTGCAAATAATGATTGATGACCTAGACAGAAAAAGTAGAAAGGTAGGCTTGAAAATCAATAAGCAGAAGACTAAGGTAATGTTGAACACCCTCGGGAAGGAACAGCAGTTTACATTATGTAGCGAAATACTGGAAGTAGTTGGCGAATATGTCTACTTAGGACAGGTAGTAACCGCAGATCCGGACCATGAAAAGGAAATAACAAGAAGAATAAGATTGGGATGGAGCGCATTTGGCAAGCACTCGCAGATCATGACTAGCAGCTTACCGGTATCGCTCAAGAGGAAAGTATACAACAGTTGCATCTTGCCTGTAATCACCTAAGGGGCTGAAACGTGGAAGCTAACCAAGAGAGTTCTACTTAAGTTGAGGACAACCCAGAGGGCTATGGAACGAAAAATGGTAGGGGTAACATTAAGAGATAGCGTGCAGAGTGGGTCAGAGAAATAACTCAAGTTAACGACATTCTAGTGGAAATTAAGAAGAAGAAATGGACATGGGCAGGACATGTAGTGCGAAGAGAGGATAACCGATGGTCGCTGAGGGTAACAAACTGGATTCCAAGGGAAGGAAAGCGTAGCAGGGGGCGGCAGAAAGTTAGGTGGGCTGATGAGATTAAGAAGTTCGCAGGGGTCAAGTGGATGCAGCTAGCACAGAACCGGGTTAAGTGGAGAAATATGGGAGAGGCCTTCGCCCTGCAGTGGGTATAATCAGGCTGATGATGATGATGATGATGATGACACGGCCTTGACCTTTGAGACGTTGGGTGAGCAAGGCGCCAATGTCATATCTGCTGGCATCTGTGCGAACTTCAGTTGGAGCGGACGGGTCAAAATGGGCTAATACATGTGATACGTTGAGCAAGTAGATCAGTGAAGATAAAGAGTTTTCTTGGGCTTGGCCCCTTGTAAAAGGGGTGCCTTTTTTAAAGCTTTCGTTGAGGGGACGCGCGATGGCAACAAACGTTTTAATGAAACCTTGGAAATAGTAGTACTAGTTTAAAAAGCTTCGCACATCCCTAGATGATCAAGGAAGAGGGAAGACCTTGAAAGCTTGAAGTTTGGAAGGATTCGAAGGGCACGAGAAGATTTAAAGCCTCAAAGCGAGGAGTACATCATTCCCTTGAAGGTAGCTTGCGCATTGTAGAGACCGAGCGGCATGACTTTAAATTGATATTATCCGTCCATTGTGAGGAATGCGTTCGATTTGCGATTTGCAACTCCCCGAATCAAAGGTCGATGTAAGTGAAAAATTTGGCTCCATGAAGGCAATCCAAAGCGTCATCGATACATGTCCTGTGTTCGTGATGTCATTGAGGGGCAGGTAATCAATGCAGAAGTGCCAATTCCTGTCCTTTTTTAGCAGTGGCTACTGGTGAGCGCCAACGGCTTAACGAGGGCTCCATGATGTCTTTAGTAAGCGCCTTGTCTACCTCTTGCTGAGTGATGTTGCGTTCTGTACTGGACACTCTCTACGCACGTCTGTGAATAGGAGCGGCGTAACCGGTGTTCATATGATGCATAAACAGCGAATTCCGTTCCAAAAGACGGTTATCGATGTCAAAGATGTTACGAAAAGAGGAAAGACACCTGAGGTTGTGAGTTCATGCTGGTAAAAGATGTAAAGCAATCAGTTTTGCGTATTCGTCAGAAGGTTGGATGTCTGACATGTGGCGATGCGCAGAGGGTTGTACACAGCCTATAACAGCTGATGAAACGCATTCGGAAGCAGGACACAGCGTGGAGAGCGACATGCCTTGGCGAAGCGGCTGAACGTGTGATTTAAAGTTGAGGACCGGAAGGGATACATAATTGGCAAACATAGTGACAATTGTAACCGCAAGGGCAACGTTCGCTGTGAGAGGTACAGGGTGGTCCACTCTAGCTACAACAGTCACTGCTTTCAAAGCAGCATTGCGTCGGATGCAGGTGCGTATCGAAGCAAAGCGATATATGCACAGTGTGACGCGGAGGTGATGCTTCGCATGGCCTGCCGGCTAGCTTTATGGAATGGCCGGGTCAGTCGCAATGATGCTTTGAAAGCAGTGGCCGTGTTATAGCTAGAAGTGGATCGCCCTGTACATCAAGGGCTGGGGTAACAATGTACTCGCCATCGGGGACTGGTGGCAGCCGAGAACGATACAGATGTGGAATATTGTTGCGGGTTACACAGGTGATAGCGTCAGGGCCCAGGCCGAGAAAAGAGACTGTAGATAGGCGGTGTACACCTGGATCCGGTGGATTCTCCGTAAATGGTAGGTCGAATTGAACAACACATGTGACACAATCCACGAGGGTATAATGTTCAGAGAAAGCCAAGGGCGATGGTTGCGACATGAGGGCAGTGAATAGAATAGAAGGACAGTGAATAGAATAGAAGTATGGCGGCTGGCATTTGCACGCGAGCTGTACACATCCTGACTACAGCAGAAGTACCGCCATCAGCAAGACGGACAACAGCTGAGGGGGCAGGATTGAGCATATTCCTTAGGTGACGGCAGAGACAGGCTTTCATTACGGAGAAGTTGCGCTCCCCTGTTGAGCAGAGCTGTAACAGGGATCCCGTCCACTTCAATGCTCAGCATGCGCAGTAGGGCCTAGAGATTTGCAGAGTTTTCCGGTCGGATCAACAGAGCAGCATCACCTAATGACACGGTAACTATCATTTTTTCATCGACATCTGGCATACGGGTCAGGAATTGATGTGCGGCGATATCGGGGTGACGGCGAACGTTTGATTGGCATGATCTAAGCGTCGGAGCTTGTGAATTGCAGTTAAAAGTGCCATGAAAAGCAGCGAGATTAGACAGTTTGGGTAGCGGTGGTAGGCCGATGATGGACGAGTTCGGTAAAATTGAGAAATTTGGCCAACTCGCGAGCACTCAAAGGAGGTAGGCTTGTTGTAAAGTGTTTTCCACTCATCTGGGTTGCGGCTGCGGCGAGGATAGTACGGATGTCTAAAATCAACTGCTGAAGACACACTGTGGGCATCTGGAGACCGAATGGCGCATATAGGTTGCATCTAGAGGTAGGCGAGTTTGTGCAGGACAAAAGCCTGTATAAGGGATACTGTAGGTCTCCTGTCCGGTGCCGGTAGTTAGTAAACTGTTGGAGAGACTGCTTCTAGTTCCGGCGCACAAGTCGTGTCAGATTGTCAGATGTTGGCAGAGGGCAAGTTGAAGTTGAGTTCACGCAGGACGATGTCGGAGCCGTGGGCGGTAGCCGCGTGGACTTAGAAAAAATACGGCGACTTTTCTCTTGTTTAAACCGGCGGCATTCGTTTAGAATCGCGTCAACCGTTCCGAAATTCTTGTACACGAGTAAATGAAGACGTAGTCTGCTATTCCTTTTAGCACGGGACCAAATTTATCACTCTCAGACATAGCGGTGTCAACTTTCATGATGAGGGCCAAATTGTCCAGAATAAATGAAATACGACTATGTGGACGATTGTGCTAGGGATGCAAGCTTCTTCGCTTGCAGCAGACGTCCCATTGGCTTACCAAACAAGTCATAAAGCTTCTGTTTACAGAGGTCCCAACTGGTTAGAACTGGTTAGTTCATCCTCGTGGGTCTCGAACCAGACCCTTGCAGTGACATTCAGTTAGAAAATGACGTTAGCCAACTTCATGGTCGGGTCCCAACTGTTGTGCGCTCACGCCCTCGTACATAGCGAGCCAGTCCTCCACATCAGCACCGTCCACTCCATTGAAGGTTCAGGGATCACGCGGTTGGGAAATGATGATAACCGGGCATAATACCTTAATAAATGTTAAACATTAACAAATATTGTTTTTGTTCTCAGCCTTTAAACATCAAATAAGTATAAAAATTGTATCAATGTTTCGTGGCATGACCGAACAAGGTGATATAACTTTTTTTTGCTCTAAATAGCGAAACTGAGGGTTATCAGTTCCTGCGATTCCCAAGATGCTGGAGGGGGGGGGGGGGCGTGGGCGCCGCTGGTACATTTTTTTATTGTAGTTTTTTCAAATAAACAAGCTTTTCGTAATTGTGGAATGGGCATCTATATTTCTCATTGGTCTAGTCTAAATAAGACGACAGATGCTTCAGTGGGAGCAGCGCAAAAGCATTCTATTCCAGACCCCTGCAACATATTAACACATACCAATGCACGGCGGGTAAGTGCACGATACCAGATCACATGGCTGATATAAAACAAGGCTTGCTTCCTAATTCAAAGCTACACGCGTTTTGTTACGCTATCGTAATTGAATTTTTCATGTCGAGGTACTGCGTTATCTATGTGATTCGACGATTGAAGTGGCGGTGGTACGGGTGAACTGCTTTTTCAGCAAGCCAAACATACGGATAGGCTTACGACAAAATTATATTTTAGATATTCCCGCCGTCAAGCATGAAGTACAAATTGTTCGACAACGCAAAATTTAGTATTCAGTTTTTCAGACCAGCATTAACTTAGACCCAGCAGTTGCCACATACTGTTTACGATTCGCCGCTGTCTTTGCCGCTACCACCAGAGGCGCTGCGCAGCCAATTTGTCCTAATTCTCTTCAGTATTCCGCCTTGTTCGATCATTTCCACCTGCTTTAACGCTTCTCTTTATTATAGCAAATAGTACTGTAGCGCTTAGGAACAATTAATCTTCGAAATTTTAGAGCGAAAGCTTTACTAGCCACATCTAGCCGACGTCACCTGCCCGGCAAATACGACCATCATGTGGATGTCAGGAGGAGTGTCTCCCACGTGATATACCTGGCGCCTCAGCGCCACAGCTGAGCTTCGCGTGGCCGGCAGCGCTCGATCAGCTCGTATCTATGCTGCATGTCATGTTTTGTGGCTTACATAAATAAAACCTGAAGGCGTTCTCCTGACGTTCTGTTATAGGTACAGAGGAGCCACATCTCGGATCCACTACTTCGACTGCATTGTGGACGCCACGCAGAATCTTATGATTCGTAAGACGCAGAGTGCAATATATATTAATATAGCGTGCAGACGCACTGCCGCCTCACAGTTTTAGCTATGGAAGAAGCAAATCGACCGTCTGTGAATCCGGGATGGTGTCGCAAATGATGGGAACTCTAATCATACGGATTATGTTGCCAATAATGCTAAGTATTACCTTGCTTCCATATAACCAAACCGGGAATGAACGACGAAACACACGGCGTTGCCTATCAGTGCAATCTTATTAATGACAGAACATTACCAAGGATAACCAAGTTTTTAATTGCATAACCGGGCTTACTCAAGTGAAGCCACCGCAACCTTTCTTTTTTGCTGCCTTGAATACGCTGAATCACTCGGGATATATCTATTGTCGTGTTTCTAGGCTACGCTGCAGAGATCTAACCTAAGATGTGCTCTACAATATTTTTTCAATCTTTTTTCGGTTTTTATTAGCCAGTCTCATCGTATGAGAGCGGCCATCGACGCTCTGCCCTCTTGCTTTACCATGGCCAGGCAAATGATTTCGCTTCAGATATTTGCATTTGCAAGTGCTTCCAGCTTTTTTCATCACCTTTCTCATATACTGCTTACAGGAGCGCTCTATTACTGTCATAAACTCTGCACATGTCTCATTAGTGATCGAAAGAGCTTTCCATCCGATGGTGAGGTCTAAGCTATAGCAATCTGACCACTTGTACAAGTTGAACAGTTTGACCGTTTAGCATTGTTAGCAGTAATCGTCCATAGTGTTGTCATATCTGACAGGCTTCGTTTTGGCTCTTTTGGTGCAGACTCTGAGGTTGCCCCTTATAAAAAATACGGCTGGCGTGTTTTTGATATCAAAATTTTTTCATCATAACGCTTTCCGCAATGTCAGCAAGTACTTTGCAGTTCTTTATCTCACCAATTCACTTTTCTTTCTTTTATGATGGTATATTTTACCACAATTGACAATGACGCTGAGTAGTTTTGCGTCAAACATTAGTGTTTTCTTTGCTGCGATAAAGTTCACTCTTTTTTTGAAGCGGATTTGCATAGCAACTTGAGCATCAGGCCTGGCTGCGCAAAAAAAGGCTGCTGCGTTTCATCTCAATGCAAACACGCCGCCAGTCGTTCCTTAAGGGCGTCATTTTGAAACATGCCGGAACGGCAATATTTCGCGAGAGGCTTTTGTTCACTGGAGAACTCACTTATAACTTCATTTTCATGTTTCATTCGTCGATTAAGCCAACAAAGCTCTGCGATGAATACGTCAGCGGGATAAACAAGCTTTAGAAGCAATTCAGCCGAACGATTATATACTTTAGATCTTCAAACGCTAGCGCACCCTGTATATTGACAAAAATCAGTTTCTTGTCTTCAGAGCGGTCATTTATGTCCACGAACTCTTCAGAGCATTGAAGATGCGATAGTATATAGCCATTCTCAATTCCAACTTTGCAATTGCACAGAGCTTGTGGTCATGGCCTAGTTCGGCCATAATAAGCAAAGGTCAATTTCTGGCGTAGCTCTTTTCTTCAATGCGCCTTCTTCGTACTGCCGGTTCTCGTTCGCTTGCTCTAGGCACCAGATCAAATTGATTTAAAGACTTCATGATGATTTGCATCCTAGACACGTTCTTGGGCCCCTGGCTTCAGTGGTTTCGTGTTGCCTTGAATCATTACCCGTCTAGCCTAGTGACGGCCGCCGGCCTGGAGCAGTTAACTACGCGCCGATTCCCAGCCTGGTAGCCAGATATCCTGCTCCAAAGCAGCACCCAAACGATTCAATAGCAGCAATCTATAAGACGTCTTTTGTGTTACAGTCCCGAAGACGTGCAGGTGTGGTTTACTTTACCTTTTTTAATTCTGTTTCTTTCTCTTTCTCCCCACCTTGTTGAAAGCTTTTTAGATCTGATCCTCTGCAGAATAATTCTTTATCAGGACCCTTTGGAATGCCTGTTCACTTTCAAGAAAGGTGCGCCGACATCGAGTCTGCTTTAGCTGCGAACTCATCACGCACCCCATCATTGCAATTTTTCTGCTGCTGCCACTTTTTATTTTCATTTTCAGGCAACATTATCACCGATTCTAGGCTGCAAAATACATATCGAAGAAACCTTTTTTACTCCTAGACCTACTTTCTTCTCCCCCACCCTCCTCGCTCACCATTCCTAGCTTTTCTTAATCGAAAACAAAATTGTATTTCAACCACTGCCAGTGTTAATTGTGGTGGATAGACGAAGACAAGTCCCCTTGTCAAAACGTTCACTCGACTATTGAACTGAGGCTCGCCCTCTACTATTCCATCATCTTACTCTGTAGCACATTTTATAGACAAGGCTGCAATCAGGGTAGCACATGGCATGGGTGATACAGTTTTATTAGAGCACGTGACCGGTACTGAACACTATGTTAAGTGCTTTGCAATATTTGTGGAGCATTCGTTTACTACACAATCGTTTTCTGCTTTAAAGCAAATGCTATTTGTATTTCTCTGTGGCGAATACAATCTTTCATCTCAGAAACCTTTACCCAATATATTGAGGCATCTAGCCCTGAAATGGATCCATTTCAGGGCTTTTATCATAAGTGTGATGAGCAGAACCATATTTGCATAACTATTTTCACATCTGAACATTGCATATTATCTCTTAATTTATTGAAGTCGTTTTAATTGATCTCGCCTAACATGCGGCACTAACAGACACAGGCTCTGTTCCGCATGTGGCAAATTAAAGAAAGACATATTATCCTCTACCCTCGTATGAAGAGGAGGAAAAAGTGGGAACATCTTTCGAAGATCCGAACGTGATAGATAAGATGAAGATCTGTGGTTTATCGATAATCGCTTGCCAATCGATGGGAGGCGTGATGGGTTATTGATGGTTGATAAAAACGTTATTGATCAGATATTTGTAAATAATAAAATAACTAAAATATAGAAAGTAAAATGCTTACCAACCCAAACAAAAAAAAAAAAAACTAACCATAACAAGATAAGAAGATTGCTTAGTCACTGAGTGGTAGTTCATGCAGTTAAAAAGCGTTGGGGACTTGCGCTGCTAAAAGTTTAACCACACGAAAGCATTGACAACGTATACAAAGCAAATGCAGTAGAACATAGCCAGCAGTTAAGCATGCGTAAGCAGTACTCATGCTTAAAGCAGACTACACAATCAGACGAGAGCTCATGTGCGAAAGTATAGCGAAGAATTAGTGCAAACCCAACAATACAGTCCGAGGTTTTGAGTAGATCGCTGCGGTCGTTCACTTGCCGCGACCTCACATCTGTAATGTCAAGCACTTTGAAAGATATGAAAAGCGTGAAACAACGGCATAACAAGAAAGTGCTGGCCGAAGTAAAACGAAAAAACAACGGATTTACTAAACACGGAAATACGTCACTAATTACCCGCGAGTCAGCGGCAACTTGAACGCTGGCGAAAAGTTCACAAGAGATATATTTGAGACAAGCGAGCTAACTTCATATCGTTACCGGAACTTCAACACCTATGGCGAGACGGTGGCGATAGCATTCTTCTCTGCCTGTTCGTAAACACGGTGGCACTGCAAAGTCACAATAAGGCCAATAGATCATATGCATAAGTAGGTGGTTCAACAAGAGTGTCACTGCGTTAAGTGTGACGTGACAGTAGTTCAATGAAACTGCGCCCCCCTTTTTAAATATATATTATTTTTAAATAGTAAATAGTTACTATAAATATTTATTATTTAATTTGTGATCCGTATCATACGTTTGTGTTATTTTATCATATATTTAAGTGTTTCTCTCCGGAATGTTGCTATACGGCAGTCACAATAAACTGCTTTTGAGCCAGTCCGTTTAGCACTAGTTTACTTCTGCCATGGTAAAACTGCGATTAGGCAGTGTGTCTGCCTTCGTCTTCGTCTGGGCTCAGACGAAGACAAGTCTCTTATCCACCTCCGTTTTCCTTCTCACGTGCTGTCGAGATACTCTTTTTAGGCTAGGCGCGCTTACCGATCATGCTCGCTTGAAGCGCGCTTTCTCTATGACGTGTAGCACACCAGTTGTGCACTACAGTTCTACCACAGATAGCCAACCCCAGACTAGCGGCAGGCAGTCTGATGGATAAAAAATTCTTACCATATACACTTATCTCAACCGAAGTGGTCCACGAAGCCTGTGATAGCAAACAAATCCTCACCTGATCATCTGATTAAAGAGCCATGATCAACGAGTAACTTTAAACATGCACAAGGTCGCCACTTTCCGGTCTAGAGATTTCACGTGGAAAAACATCATCACTCGAAGCCGTCCTTAGTTTACCATAGAGTACTGATGGGCGACCATCGGTTATCCTCTATTCGCACTACATGTCCTGCCCATGTCCATTTCATCTTCTTAATTGCTACTAGAATGTCGGTAACTTGAGTTATTTCTCTGACCCGCTCTGCACGCTTTCTATCTTTTAATGTTACCCCTACCATTTTTTGTTCCATAGCCCTCTGGGTTGTCCTCAACTTAAGTAGAACGCTCTTGGTTAGCCTCCACGTTTCAGCCCCATAGGTGAGTACAGGCAAGATGAAACTGTTGTATACTTTCCTCTTGAGCGATACCGGTAAGCTGCTAGTCATAATCTGCGAGTGCTTGCCAAATGCACTCCATCCCAATCTTATTCTTCCAGGGTAACAAACTTGATTCCAAGAGAAGGAAAGCGTAGCAAGGGGCGGCAGAAAGTTAGGTGGGCGGATGAGATTAAGAAGTTCGCAGGGGTCAAGTGGATGCAGCTAGCACAGAACCGGGTTAAGTGGAGAAATACGGGAGAGGCCCTCGCCCTGCAGTGGGTATATTCAGGCTGATGATGATAATGATAATGATGATGAATGATGGGCTACGGGCGAAGCCCTCTTGCGCCACCAATGAGTTAGGCACTACTCCCTCGCTACATTGCACAGGCGACGACAGCGAAGCGGCTAAACCACCAGCAGACATAAAACGGAACTCTAAAATACTATCAGTGTTATCAGATGATTTCATAAAAATCTACGAACCTAGTTATTGGCTCTTAGGAATTAGTGAGTGTCAGACACGGAAGCGCGCTATATTACACGAAGCAGGACGAGGTAGTGAACTCTCTGGCAATGACTGCCGTTGTTGCAAAGCTGCGAAACAATACCTCAGAAATTGTGACTCTAGTATATCCCGGTACAGCACAGGCTCCCTTAACGTTCGCACTATATACACTTTCTATTGGAGCTGTCTTTCCTTTGCTTAAAAAAAAAAAAACGAATCTACAGTGTAGACATGACTTGGTCTATCCCTAATCCGATTTCTCGCATTGCGGCAAAGCATAGATAGCGGAATGATTGTGTGCATAAATATCTCACGAGCGCGGTGCTTGTTTACTAGTAGCGATATCATCTACGTGAATAACTGCTAAATGCCTTTCCATCAGTATGTCCATCTTTTGAATGCGAAATGATTTCATGACTCATTAGCTGCAAGATTATGATTTGTAGACAATGTGTCCGCACGAATTCCCAAAGAAGAGTATGCCTCAACGGAGTTCCATACTTATGCCATAATGAACAGATCAGCTTTCACTCAAGATGATAGCATTATCGCCGCTACCAAATACCCTCATGATAAGCTGCAACACACCATCACGCTGAGCAGTGAACGTCTTTTTTTTTTTTATTGAGCTTCCATCTGTGGCGCTCTTTTATTCTAGGAAAATGCGTCATACGCATACGACATCTAACCGAGTGCGGCCGAGGTCCGCTACCGTAGTCTCGGACGAATCCATCTGATGGTGTGAGCAAACTAGGAGTGCTTTCATTGTCTGAAATGTCTTAGGGCTTCACTGAATTCGAAACTCGGTTAGTGCACGACCATACAATCCGCCCACTTCCATAAGGCAGTGCCATGGGTCACAACTCCAACAGTCCATCTTCCGAATATTTGGTTCATTTCTGTCGCAATAATGAAAAAGCAAAATCTTCAAGTGTTGTAAACATACAAGCTATAGACAGAAACTGAAGTTTGTATCACGTATCGGAAACACCAGAATTCTACATACCGGCGACGCTTTATAGTACTTTTCGAAGTCACTGTCGCTGGTCAAGTGGGATTTGTCGTGGTAATTATCCGCACCTACCATGACCGCATGCACAAATATAAGCAGTTCCAACAACATAGTGATTTATTCTGACGCTTTAGTTTCAGCAGCGTTTTATAGAGTAGTATAAGTCATTTAAATAATATTTTCTGACATTAATGTTGGTCAGGAGTTAAGGTACTGCATGTGGCAGCTGATTTATTAAAGCATACATAATTCATAATCTCATTTTATAGAAGGCGATAGAAACACCATTGGGCCCGGAACTTGTTCTGAGGTGGGCGAAATGACAAGCAATTAGAACTACACGAGGTGTGCAAATGTCTATTCAGAGAAAAAATAAAGAGGGGTTTGACATTTGCCAAGTCTGCTGGAAAGGTTATTGGTCGCCTACAAAACATAATAACGATTTCAATGCCTGACAGGACTGCGAAAAAAGGCGAGAGTATCTCATCGGAAACCTTCAAATTCTACCATTTTACCAAAAAACTACCCTATTAGTGTTTTAGGATCCATATTTTTTTATTGAACTGCAAACGACTGGAACCTTCTGATCGAAAGAGCAGGAAATTTTCCATCAATCATGTCTTGCTCATCCTCATTTACGCCTATCGTCTGGGAAGTTTATACTGAATTCGGCTTGCGATTCTTTCTATAATTTTCAAATATTTTTATAGTTCTTAGGAGTTTCATAATATTGTTTTATTTTAGTTTATTTCCTGCCATGGCATAGAACAATATTACTCCCACTACAGCAGTGCTTCTCAGGGCTGATTACATCTATACCACGATCTATAGCAAAAGCTAGATTGCCATACTTATGGCCATTGCTATTTTAGCCAAATACATATAGCAGGTCATGAAAACAAATTTTTTTTCAGCTGTCCCTAAGAAATGTTTAGAGATGGCAATTTGAAAACATTAGGTATGCCGTCATAAGCAAACACAAGCCCATAAAATATGTTAAAACCTTTTATAGCATGGATGGTGCCAAAAATGAATAGCTTCATAAAAACGGTATAGCGATTGGTAGAATCGCTTACAGCCGGGAATACAAACAATGTTCTATAGCAGTGCATAAGAAATGTCTTCATTAGATTTTCAGGGACCCGCAAACAAGTAGTCTGTGATAAGGTTGATATTTAACGCAGCGCTAGACACAAGCTCTTAGTATTTTACCCTAAAAGTATCACAATGATATCCGTACACAGAAACCAATACTGTATGTCAAAGGACTTTACAAACTAAATCTTGGGTTAGTGTTTTATCTTCTTTATTGATGCCTAATACATTAATGTAGACAGATCACCTCCTCATGTTCGCCTAAGATTGCTGAATAATTGTTTAATAGAATTTCATTTATTGCCTGCTACTGCTTGAACAGTCAGCCGATGGCTGTGACGTCAAAATGAGGTCTAGGTCTCGTGAAGTATGAAAATACAGCAATATAATCATTCCAGTGCCGTTTGCTTTCAATACATTGATAAAGCCAGCCTGCTTCAACCACAAGAATTGCTGCCAGCGAAGAATAAGCTACTATGTCTCCGTTTTTTTATGCCACGCGTCAAGACTTCATTGCGACGTCAAAACCATCTCTCGGCTGCTGAAACCGAAACGGAAGAGAAAGTAAAATTCAATTACAGACTATTTAGCGGTCGTAGGCGCAAACTGCGTCCAGATCGATATAGAAGAATGGGTTGCGCATCATTAATAAGAAGAAAAATGCCACCAAAACTTGGTGTCTACAGTACTTTAAATTAGGTAAGATGCAGGGAAACAAACTTACTGCTTGTTCTGAATTGGCCAAAGAAACGACATGAAATGATTGCTTGCGGTAAGTGCGCCTGGAGGTTAAGTACGCGACTCACCGCTTATCAGCGGAGACACTGGGGGAATTTGGTTTAAAACGCCTTCAAACTAAAAAATTACTATACATCGTAAGTAAAATGCTGCTATAGAATTTTGGTGGAAAACTATATAAGTTTCATGTTTTAAATATGGAACCAAAATCTGATCTTATATTTTTAGTTAGCTTCATTATTACATTTTGTGTTCCTATGTAGTGCAAAGGAATGGGACATGTGGAGGGAGATCTACAAATTAATCTCTCCCCTCGGAATCTGAAGGTGCGCGATGCTATTGTGCCAAGTCAGGGAGTGCCAGGTCTATAGGCTTCGTTATGCCTGCAGAAGGAGCCGCTTTTCACCCTCTGCGTACATGGGCTCTTTTGCGCTCAGTTTGTGTAAATATGCACGTTTACGGTAAACATACTCAATGGCACGGTAACTATTCTTCATGTTTTTTTCACAGGCAACTGAATCAAACTAAGCGGTGTTCGGTCAGCTAGTCGGAATGTCTGCTGCACAAGGCAACGCTATCTTTACAGCTGCAAATAATCAACGCCACAGATTACTGAAGCCATAGAACGTGTGGAACAACGTGGGAGCTGCAAAATATGGAGCTGCAAAAAGCCCTAACAATGAAAAAAGCTTAACGCCAGAACAGTGATAGATACTATTGATCAGCGAGTTTCTCCACAGCTACCAAAAATAGTTTGCGATAATATATTGCAAGCCACGCAGACGTTTATACCTTAAAACGGTGAACAAAATATTCTTATTCCTCCACAATGTCAGTCAGTGCACGTTAAAGAACCCCAGGTGGTCGAAATTTCCGGGGTCCTCCACTACGGCGTCTCTCATAGCCTGAGTCGCTTTGGGACGTTAAACCCCGCAAACCAAACAAACCTTCCTGAATGAATTTCTCAGCACATACATTCCTAACCAGTCGTTGTCGCCTGCAGCCTCAAGAATAGATATTAGATTATAAATTCAGGATGCAGGGAATTAATTATATGTC
>JAJIZL010000267.1:108780-186981 GCA_023969395.1 Amblyomma maculatum | reverse complement strand
GCCGATGGTGGGAACCGAACCCACGACCTCCGAATAACGCGTCCGGTGCTCTTCCAACTGAGCTACATCGGCCGCTGTCCCCGTTGCTACTTTCTTGGGTATTTATGTTGTCTGTATACGAACCTTGAGAGTGTTCACCAGCGCCACCCTCAGCCAAGGCGGCGGACGTGGAACGTCCTTTGTTACCGCCAGCGTCACGTAGAACGTGATCAAGAGCGAGGGCGAAAGGTATGCCAGAACCCTCTTACGCTACCTATGGCTTCAAGACTGCCAGAACCGAGACCCCCGTTAGCTACAAGCAGATCAATTAAGGGGAAATGAGGGTGCTCGTTATAATACATGAAGGAAAGAAGCCAACAGTCGGCGAGGCCAAGGAAAGCTTTGGGGATGGTACTTTGTCTTTTTTTAATGTTTACTTGGATATCACAGAGATAAGTAATGTAATCTGTTTAGGGGAAAGATAATTAAACACAAAGTAGAAGAAAAAACAACGTGCCGATGGTGGGAACCGAGCCCACGACCTCCGAATAACGCGTCCGGTGCTCTTCACTCTCAAGGTTCGTATACAGACAACATAAATATCCAAGAAAGTAGCAGGGGGGACAGCGGCTGATGTAGCTCAGTTGGAAGAGTACCGGACGCGTTTATTGGTCGATACTATAGCTGATTATTCAAATACTGACGAGACGTCAGCGGCCGTCGTTGAAAAGTGATAGGACCATAGTTTAGTATGCAAATTCACACACCTTACGGACGTGAAGCAAATTGGTTGTCACAATAAGTTTCGAACACTGCCTTCTTGTGGGCAGCAGTGACTGCTTGCTAAGTATTATATTTCCTTAGTGTACAGTGGTATTGTTGACCTCGAGGAGGTAGCGGCACTATCGAAAACCGCTTGTCCCTGCGCTCTTTGAAATGTCATCTAGGAGCTTTACATAATGCAACGAAGCAGTGTTGTGCTGGAGCGCTAAGCCCAATTAACCACGTGACTGAACAGCGACCATAGCAGTCTCGAACGACAACGCTCATTGAACTCCGCAGTGGCCAGTCTATGATATTTAAGCTTTGCAGGATGCCTGCATGGATTCTCGCCGGGAACATAGGCAACCATTTTGCTGAAAGCTAACGATGAAATTTAGGCAGAACTAGCGGACCACATGACATGTCTTCTTTCCTGCTCGACGTTATCTGTTCTGACATCTTAGAATAATTTGAATGCATCCTTGCAGACACACTTCGCTTAGTAAGGAATGCGGGACCACTGGAGGCCGCTAATGACATATACTTTGCTTGGGCTCTGCGTTGTCCACTTAGTTCACCCCAAATTATTTAGTTCGACACGCCCTTGGGGTGATATCTCTTTTAATATGCAATACATACTTAAATGAAAGCGCCAAATACACAGAGAGACAAGGTTGGAATACAGAACTGCGTGCCACTTGCAGCGTTATTTCAAGAAAAAAGAACAACAAATAAGAGGAGTCACACGCAAAAAACTATTGCTTCAGTATATCTGGTGAATAGATATTTTATGCCTTCTATAGACTTTTGAATTTGTTATTAATGCATCTATTTCCTTCCGTTCGATGAAAACGTCTTCGAAAATGTTTCCGAATTTGTTATTTTTGAGTACAGACATATCCACACACGAGTAAAACAGGCTCACCAGAGCGTGATCAGCAGCACAGTAAATCTTTGGATACATTTGTTGTGGTGCTCAGTATATTCTTCAAGATCCCTTTCTCTATCAATAATGCTGCGCCCGGTATATCCTGCACAGGAGCGGCTACAAAAGAATGAATTTACTGTATAAATTTTTTAGTGCAATTCATTCCTCACTCGTGCCTTGTGCCGTAACCCCTTTCATTCTTTTATCTTTATATACAAGAACAAATTCACGCCATTTAAAAATCACGTGTCAAATTCACAGCGGATTCGGTATGCTAATTTATTGTATAGGCTGAAACGGTATGAAATCGCGCTCTCCTGTCATTTGGAATCTCCACTGAATGGTACGTGACCTTCGCTTCTGGACAAAACAGCGACCCTTCTCTGAAAGAAAAAAAAACATCCAATTCTAAAGAATAATGCTTCTCTATATTTTAAAACACAAAACATAAACCTCGAAAAATAAAAACCAATTGTGGGCTTAATCTTTATTTGGTACTCATAATTATGTGGGTATTTTATTTTACTTGCACTTGGTTGTATTCTTGCAGATGTATGCAATTGCAGCAGTAATGTTGTGTTTATATCATCATTGTTGCTTTCAATCCTTGATCCTCAATGGCTGAACCTGAGAATAATATTTGCGTTGGGACCGGTCACTAACCTACTCAGCTATCGGTCCATACAGTGTTTGCCCATATTATTTGGTTTTGAGAATTAAGTTTCTAGAAAAAAGTTCTCGCAATTCGAACTAGTCTTTCCACACACCCCAAAGGCCAATGTCCTCACTATTTTTTCAGGATGCTTTGCATTTCACACAAACACGGAAATAAAAAGGAAAAACTATTCCATAACGACTTCATGTTGCAGAGATCATATCTTTTCTTATGTAGCGCAACTTTGATGTTTCTTACTTTATATCTTTTCTTCCAAATGTAGAAATTTTTTTTGCCTTTACCGATCGCTCTTTACAGACATTTTTTTTTCTTAATTAGCGCCTTTCGCATGGGACAGGTACAAGACCTAATGGCAAAACACTACAGCAACACTCTTACCGACGTGATATGCATAAATTTTTTCAACAGCACCATTTAATCTAGCACTGCAAATCGTTTTGTCAGGTCAGTAAATAGTCGATGCTCTTTGAACCATTTGACACTTTCAATGAAGTGCTCACGTACAGATCGCACTTCGATATCTGAGTTGTACTGCATCCTCGTCATCCCCGCCGGAGTGGCGCAGTAGTTGCGGCGCTCGACTACTGTTCCCAAGGACGCGGGATCGAATCCCAGCCTCGACGGCGGCAGAAAGCAAGGCGCCCGTGTGCTGTGCGATGTCAGTGCACGTTAAAGAACCCCGGGTGGTCGAAATCACCGGAGTCCTCCATTACGGCCTCTCTCATAGCCTGAGCTGCTTTCGGACGTTAAATCCCATAAACCAACCTACTGCCATTCTCGTTGTACTGCATCCTGCCTAAGAGAATCAAAAGGAGTTTCGTCTGTATAGGTATTCTATAGATATATAATGAAAACCCTTTTTTATTATTCTTATAAATATGCCCCAGAAAAAAACTCGCTTCCAAAAAATAAAAAAAATGCGTGCTCTAAAGTTTTCGTTTTTCTTGGCTGAATAAACAGTTAGTTGACCAAGGAACAAAATGATCTTTGTCATGCATTCACGTTTTTACTGATAATATATTAAAGCGAAGCTTGAAAACAAAGGGTTTTACTGATGGCAAGAATGGCATTCGTTTAACCCTCTTTGCAACGCCTTAACCTGGGCCTCTGCAGTGCGGCAAATGGCACGGTGGTGCCGGCGCATTATCCCGGCTAAGTCTTGCTAGACATTTTTCCTCATGGCATTACTCAGGTAATCCCCGGAGATCCACACGTGCAACATCATATAAGAGAGCACTACGTCTCGCATATATCTTCTCACTGCATCACTCATAAGTTCAGACGAGTGAACTAATTAGGGCAGCAGACGGCACAACCGTACCTGAAAGGCTGTCTTTAAAAATACATACTTTTCATCCCAAGGGAGCATACAGCGCAATACAACCTCTCGCCGATATAAATGCACTAGACCTAGCTCCCCTTACCTCACATTTATAAACAAGTTTGTTCGAATTAACTGTTTCAAAGTAGAGGCCTATATAAAAAAGACAACACTAGATGAATGTTCTGGATATTGCCTCGCGGCGCTCACCACACAGTCATCACATATCATATTTTAAACAAAAGAAGAATGTTGCAGTTGATGGCACTCGAGAACATTGACAGCTGCCGCCCCTGACATGCTGCGGCCTTTTGCTTGTGGCCTGCTCTTTCCAGTAGGAGTCTGGATTCCGATAACACTCAAGTGGCAAACCAATGTACATTGCAAGAATGGTCGACCCCTCAAGTTGGCAATAGTAATCTGGTGTTGCAGCCCTGTCACCTGCAAAAGTGGATCTGCAGTAGCTCTGAACAACAGCTGCATTAAACTTACATTTTATTTCTGCCAATTAGAGCAATATCATCTGCATAAGCTAAGACAGATATGTGCAGCCTGCTACATGAAACCTGTCATGCGTTAGCTTTTGGAAGATTGCTAAGCAAAGCGGTTCGAGTTAGGCAGCGAACAGCACATGCGACAAAGGGAATCCCTGTCTCTCTGACGATCTTACGTAATTCTTCAGTGAGGTCTCCATTTACATTGATTCTTGCAGTGAAATTAGAATATGCAATTCTAACTCCCTCCTCTATTAAGCAGCCCATATCGAAATGGCATAGAATAGAAAAATGAACGTCCTGTGACACGCGATTAAATGCCTTCAGACACTGCTTTTTGACTAAATTGAAATGTATAGAAAGTGTGATAGGATTTGTTTTTTTTTTTTTGATAATTTCAACTGTGTAGGTCACGCTGTCAATCGTGCACATTACTAACAAATCGCGAGACAAAAGTGCTCAGCTCTTGAATGGAATTCTTCAGGAGCACCGACTGAGAGAAAGTTAGGGTTGTCAGAATGGGCACCTGCTTGCAATACACGCGGTTACAAGGCGACGTCATACCGTTAGGACAGAATATATATTTCACTCGAACTCGGGCACCTATGCGCCCTGTACGATGTTAAACCTGTGCAGTTCAATGGCCATTGCTTAGTTGTAGCAATCTTTGGTAGAAATCGGGAGGAAAAGCGGTTTATTTGGAACTTATGGTAATGTAATGCGAAACTGACAGAGGATGATAGCTTCATTAATTATGTGCAGGAAGCTATAGAAAGACTTTTGATACCGTAAACACCACACCTTGCTCACGCGTAGGAAGAATTTAAACAGTTCGTTAGGGTGAAAGCCTTCGAGAAAAACAGTATTTCGAGATAAAAAGAAAAGAAAAGCGAAATACAGATTTGGGAGGAGCTGGAGTTTCTTACCGCAATTACAAAAACCCAACGAGGCCTTTACTCGATAAAAATCAGATGCAAAAAAATCCAGCTTGAGAGAATGGACACAGGTACAAAGCAGCTGTTGTTCTTGCACGAGACGAGACGTTCTTGGCAGGCGAATCGCAATCAATAACTCCGGCAGATAAAAAAAAATGATGTTCTGGCTGACAAGCTTGTTATCAAGAGCGTCATCACCGACCACTTCAAAGAACTGCTAGGACACGCGAGAGGAAGCAATAGATCAACTGAAGTCAGATAAAGCACTGGCCCCGAAGGTCTACGGGTAAGCGTATACAAAGAATTTAAGTCTATTTTAGTCCAGATATTTTTTAAGGTTTTTGTGGAAGCATAGGAGAAAAACCCGTTCCATTGTAGTGTACAACGTCGCATTTAATTTTCGTGTCAAAAACTGAGGAACCAGAAAAACATCTCTTGGTAGCGCTCTTATCTACGGATAAGTCTCAGCAACGCAGAATACAAGATATTTATGAAGGTTCTTGCCAAAGGAATGCATAGTGTTATTACCATGCTGGTAGGGCCACATCAAACTTGTGGTATCAAAGGCCGTTTCACCGTACTAACACACACATAGCGAGGAATATATTAGGATGTTCTAGCATGGTGGGAGAAAACGTGACGCTGATAGAGCCAGATCTTGCCTTTTAAAGATGCTGAAGCTTTTACTCTCCAACACGGGAGTAGCCAATGCCTTGCATATTTTATGCATCGGTTATTAGCAGGCAAATCCCAATATGTTCAAATATATTAGTGCTACGTATTTTATAAACAGGTTCGAAAGCATGCAGTCTTTACTAAATAAAAAGATATTACGGGTAATATTGCGTGTCAAATTATATTTTTAATATCCATATGCTGCCAGCGGAGCATCGACAATGAATACACTTCCTACTAAGCGTTTGCAGATACAAACGCTCAAAGAAGCGCCGATCGTTATGGTGCTATCGGTGCATACTGCAATGGTAAGCGATGAGGTTCATTTATTTTTGAACCTAATTTTTTTCGCTAAGGAAACGCTGTGGTTTTTCTCCACATGCGCGTAGGTGTCCTTAAGTCGCACACATGAAGTAACAGCACATGGTCGGGTGAGCTGAAGTGATCATTGCTTCCGAGAAACACTCGTGCTCGCGGGGAAGAATGCGCAAACGCTATGCAATACGATTATGCACTTGCTAGTGTATACTTTGATGGCTTCATAGCTTAGAGGGTGTTATGTAACAATGCGTATTTCACATGTGCTGAAAAGTTGTGATGAGTATTAGGTACCTTTTTTTTTAATATTAGCACGTTTACATGCTCGAGCATAGTCATTCCGGACGAGCCCATCGACCTGTCTGGGTTGAGTAAAGAAACGGAAGTATACTACGTCCGGTAAACTTTTTATAAAGCGCGAATTCGCCCGGTTTGAGTTTAGCCCGATACCGTATGCTCTGCATATAGGATCGATACCTGATCGTTCCACCCGACTTCAGACACATACCGAAAATGGTTGTACGGCCTTAGGTGCATACCAGATCTCTCCGCCAATTTAAAAATGATACCGGACACGGCCTGTAAGGTTCGATGTGCATACCGGGCATACGTGTCCAACATATGCTCCATACCGTATGGTCTGGCCGGTTCATTCATTATACCGATCCGATTAAAACCTGTTTATACTTTATACATGAAGGGTAATAGCGGTATGACATTTATACTGGACAATACAGGCCCGAAAAAAAAAACGGTTTGGCATGATAGGGGATTTTTCAATAGGGTTGGTAATGAACTTTTTTGGAAACAGGTGCTGGTCTGGAAATGTCAACAATACACATTGTAAGATGTATAATAAATGCCAAAAACCAAATTTGTGTCTTCTAAAATCAACTGACAGATATAATTAACTTTAATAAATTCCATTATTTTCCTGCCTTTTGCGCAATTAAACACGGTGGATGTGGAGCAGCGCCTCAGAAGGCTTCCGCACATAATGCCTTATATTTATTTTATACCAAGTGTAAAGATCCCGCTATTCACACTGTTTAGCTTCATTCACATATTCCGGTGGAGAAGGAAAAACATCCCGCTAATTGTACCCATGTGCTGACCGCATAAAATTTGATCTTCTAAGGAGTATGCTTTTTGTTTGTATCATATAATACACAATGTTCCTTAAGTATTGAATGAATGTCCTCGGGATAACAACAATTCTTAAGCGAGAGCCAACCCAAATAATGAGCATCACACTTTTCTCTTGTGATGACCAACCATAAGACCAGCCAAAGGACGAGACACAGGGAAGAAGAGGACAGGACAAGGCTGAACTAGCAACTGAATGTTTATTTAACGGAAGAAAACAACGAAGACTCCTTCCGAAAAGCACGCGTAAAACCCAACCGGTGGAATGGCAGGGAATTGTCTTCTTCCCTGTGTCTCATCCTTTGGCTGGGTAAATATGAACCCTTACCAACTTGCCCAGTCGTCAACCTTGTTGAAAAAGAACAGGTATTTCCTTTTAGTGAAAGAAGACCTGCTGTTACCTAGCATTTACCGGATCTCAAGCAGCACCTTCTGTAGATAACCAACATGTTGTGACAACCACGACGACAGGAAAATGGCTGCGGGTTCCATAGATGGCTGTAATGTTTGTCTTGTAAAAAGGATTGCACTAAATAAATGGCAAAGGTTCGATATTTGTGTCTTTCAGTATGGGTTTGTGAAGCGAAGGTGCGCTGAACAAGCATTGTTAACCATAAAAGAAAAAATAATTGATAATATTGAATGTCAGAAATATACCTTTGGTTTATTCCTGCATTTTCGAACAGCATTTGATTGTGTACAACATGATATTTTATTAAGTAAATTGGCCGATTATGGAGTCCGTGGTGTGCCACTAGAATAATTAAGAAGTTATTTGTGGAACCGGCTACAGCTTGTACGAGTTAATAACTGCTGCTCTACTAACATGGTTATACGGCAAGGTGTTCCCCAAGGATCAATTTTGGGACCATTGTTATTTATAGTGTATATTAATGATATCACAAATATTCTTAACTCACCTGATTTGATCATGTACGCGGATGATACCAATATATTTTTTACCGACTGTGCCTTGTCTAGATTAGAAATTACGGTCAATGAATATTTAAACAATTTAGAGATTTGGTTGACGGCAAATAGACTCTGTTTGAATCTTAATAAGACTACCTACATCATATTTAGGCCAATCAACTCCACTCTTCAATGTAGTATAGTAATTAAATATAACAGCAACGTTATAAAGCAAGTCACGAATCACAAGTTTCTAGGCGTTTGGTTCAATGAAAACCTTTCATGGAATACGCACATTTTAAATTTAGCAAAATACTTGAGTAGAATTGTAGGATGTCTTTACAGAATTTCTAATATGGTACCCGTTTGGTTAAAAATTTCAATTTATTATGCTCTTTTTTTATTCCAAACTAACATACTGTATTCTCATATGGGGCACCACAACTTCTACAAATATTAACAAGTTGCTCGTTCTTCAAAGAAAAGCCCTTCGAGCTATTGAAGGTTATTACGGTATACTGCTAGACTTGCCTACAGAACCCTTATTTAAGAAATATGCCATATTAGCCGCTAATCAGTTTTACTACTTTCGTCTTCTGCAGTACATTCACCATAATAGGCTGTATACTACTCTACCTTATAGATCTACAGTAACGTATGACCTGCGAACACGAAAAAAACTTGTATCTATTACCCGAACCAACTATGGAAAACAGAAATTAACTTTTCAGGTGCCATCCCTAATCAATAACACACCAAATGTGAAATTTTAATTGGAACCTAGGGTATTTAAAAAGAACGTAAAACAATATTTAAATGAGTATTCCCTACAATTGCAATGATGGTAGTAACTGTATTTTTCTCATATGTAATCTTTTTTGTGTAAATATATTTTGCTTTTAGTGTAAATATTTATGTTATTGACAGCGTGATCTGTTGATTTGTATATCCAATGAATACTGCATGTATTCAAACCTTTTACATAGCGTATGTAAGTGTTGCATAATGTTTTTTTTTTATTTTATATACACTAGAGGTGTGTGCTGTTGTCTGTTGTTATCTGTTTTGGGAGCCAAGGCCCAGTCAGTCTTGCCGCCTTTTGCCTTGGCTTCCCCTTTCTTGTAAAAGAAAGAAATAAACTTTAACTCCAACTCCAACTCCAAATATGGCGGAGGTCCTTAATGTCTCCTTATACGCATATTATGTAGCATGCTTTCTACGATTTTCATAACTTAATGCTCTACGCCTATAACTCTGTATGGTGCAATGTGACAGCAAGAAGTTTATTTTGGCTTCCCTTTCAGAAAATTGTCCTTGGTCTCCTCGCAGCTCTTGTTTTTCAGTGTCTACGGTATTTAACAAACAAGTCTCCGCCTGCAATGCCCAATACTGTTATATTCGCAATCGTATAATATATTCCAGTGTGAAACATTCTTCACCAACAATGATGGGCCTTTAAAATTATAAAATCTTCCGCAATCATGAAGCATTGCACTGTGTAACGTCCCTACCAGGAGACTTCTCACGCATCAGAAAAGAATTATGCTTTCACATTTACTATATGATTTAATAATGCTAATCTGAGAAACTGCAGCAGAAAGACAAAAGAGCTCGAAAAGAACTTCAGCGTATAAATAAGGACCCTGAGGAAAATCAAATCCTAAAGGTACACAATGAACTAAGCGTCATTTCTTTTGTTAACATAAACGTATGTGTCATTTTTAAGTGTTTTTTTGGAATAAGAATTAATCCCGATGCTTCTTTTGGATTACAAGCCCACTAACGTTACTATCCAATTGAAAGTAACGACGCCAAATAACTGAGGGGCTATTAAAAACTAGGACAATGTGAAGCCCTGCCATTTAGGAGCTTGTTAAATTCAGAAACACGTTCGTGTACTTTAGGTCTTCTGCTGCTCTAAACAGAGAATTTTATGTGCTCTTTTGAAAAGTTTGTGGTTTAAACTCCGCAAGATTTCCAAATAATTTGCCTGTCGGTTCCTCACTAAAATTGAAATTCTGACATATGCATGGGTGCTTTAAAGCTATGCGGTCAAATCCGGCATTGTGCGGTTCGCAGAGCTTCGCATTAAGTGGAAGTCCTGAGAGGAGCACCTCATTTACAAAGGTTTGCTTTCGAAGACCGACGCCCTTCTTTCATGTCCACAACTTGCAGAAACACCAGCCGACATAAGAAGCAGACATCGGCATCATTGCTAGAAGCGGCTAGCCGCAGGTTTTCACATTTTATAATTTCAGACAAGAAATATTCGTAAGAACGGATACATGAACATGAGTATTTCAATGGATCCTCTAAACAAGCATACGTTGTATACATAAGAATGTTAATGCCAGAACACAGTTATACGCAGTATGCACATCCAAACATAGGTGTATACATCACCTATGTATGATTGCCAATTTTTTAATCTTCGTCGTTATACCTACTACATGCATCGCGTGCTGGCGCACCCCAGTTGGTCCCCGTCTTCGTGTTTTGCTATGCCTAGGGTTCTGCTGCAAGTCCTTTCTGAGCAGCTAATTCCATATGATTAGCCTCAATAAACAGACCCCTACAATTGGGGGAGGTGCTTCGGGATACGTTCCCATGCGCCCTGAAACTAAGCAGCACTTTGCCGTCTGCGTCCACCGTGCTTGACGAGACCACTTAGACATCGCCGCCCATCCCGACCCCGGTTCTGTGTTCTGGCGTTCTACGACAGCGTGATCCATGCCGCTTCAGTGCAGGGCCGACCAGGGCGTCGACAATAGGTTGTCGGCGTATGACCGCAGCTACAACAAATGGGATGACACTGTCATGCTATGTACCGTCATCGTCTATATCACTGACGTGACGAATCTGGTTTTGAAACCATGAAGCAGACCTCCCATCTTTGTCTGCATTTAAGAAATTTGCGGACATGTTCGGCTGTCCTGCAGTTCGCAAGCTCCGGGCGAACCAACGCGCTTGCGTAAGCGCACTCACCATAATGTAGTGGTCTTCACATTTACAGTGAAGACATCGTTGATCTGTGGAAACGTGTCAACCCACTAATATCCGAAGCGGAGAAAATGAGAAACATCCTGAAAGAAACTTCTGAGGACGGGTGTCAGATGCTCCGGGCGAAAACTCCTGCCACTGTCAGTGACGTAGTCGCACTTTGCTAGAGCTACGACGAGCTCCGTAAGCAGAGCGCCTCTATCCGGCGGTCGTGTTTGCGACGACACAATCTCTACATTAGACCTGGGCGGTTCGACTCCATAAGAGGACAGTACTTTGATTCAACAAATCAAACTCTTAATTTGTGCACAGGTTGCCCACCAGCTGTCCCTAATACCTCAACTACAAGATACTGGCCGCCTTGTTCCTTACAAGGCTCTGCCTTTCGTCCCCTAAAAAGCACGTCACTGACGTCCTGCCGCCAAACCCCGGGCGGCCAGGCCACTACTGTCATCCGCATCTGGTTCCTACTAGCCCGCCCCTTCCTTCTATCTTTCACCTTGGGCTGGGTTTGCATTCGATGTTCCTGTTCCACGGGTACGTCAACGCCCTACAAACCCTTGGCGTACCGCAACCAACCGGCGAATCGGCTACTCTTGCGGGCTACCGGGACATGTCGCACGCCTTTTCCGCCAATGCCTTCAACCGTCTCACCTTGACCTTCAGAACTACTCCTGCGATACCGAGCAGCCCTCGCCGAGAAATCCGCTCACTTTCAACCGTGTATCCCGTGACCTTCACACGTGTACCATTAGCCGATCATCATTCCCTCGTCGCTGTTCGTCATCCCCGCTTCTGCGACATTCTACCTGCGCTGTCGAGGAAAACAAACAGTCTTAGTTTCCGGGTCAAGAACTGCGCTTGGTTCGAACTCGTCAAATGTGAAGTGTTCTCCGCTAACGCAATATGTGTTCATCGACGGCGTCGCAATACTCGCTCTTGTCGACACGGGCGCTGCCATAACCGTCATAAATGAAACTCTCTGCCGTCGACTTCGCAAGGTGACCACCGCGCTTCCGAATTTTCGCATCGCACCGCCTCATCACAACACATTCATTCCTCAACAGAATGCGCGGTCCATGTTCTCATCGAAAACGTTTTATACACCATCGAGTTTATTGTACTGCCTCACTGCTCACACAACGCAATCATGGGCTACCATTTCCTTTCCACTCATCGTGCCGTTATTGACTGCGCCTGAGCGAAAGTTGCCTTTCCCCCCTTTCTGATACCACCTGGTGTGACGTCCCTGCCCGGTCTGCAAAAGTTATCGGCAAAGACAGAGACATTCCTCCATTTTCTGCAGCCCCTTGTTCCACTCTGCTGTGAAAGCATTACTACGTCGATTGTCTTTTTTACCCCTTACGACGAAGCTTCACGCCATACCTGTCTCCTGATTTCGTTAACTGTTCTGAACTTCGAAGATGGCCTTAGTGCAATAGACGTCTCGAATCGATTTTCTTGCCTGTTCGTCCTGCTACACGGCGAGTGTCTCGTTTCATGTCGAAAAACTTGAATCCGCTCTTGTAAATAACCTTCTTGACATGCCTGGTTCATTATACGTTAATGTTCTCAGCTCTTGCGATATATCGACCACTTCGAAACCACACAATGTTTTTCAATAGACCATTGACGCAGATCTTCCACTCACGCAACGTGATCAACTCGCTTTCTCCTGCAGAGCATCACTTCTTTTTTCGATCTTACTAATACTGCTGTGGTCGCACGTCTGTCGTTATGCACACAATCGACACTGGTACAAACGGTCTTTACACAAGTTTCCTTATCGCGTATTGGCCTCAGAGTGCCGAGTCATTGCTAATAACGCGGACGATATGCTTCGCGAGGGTGTCATACAGCCATCTAACAGTCCATGGGCTTTTCCGGTTGTTTTGGTTACTAAGATAGATGGTTCCATCCTGTTTTGCATCGACTACCGCAGGCTGAACAAGATCTCGCGCAAAGACGTCTATCCTCTGCCACGAATCGACGATGCCCTGGATTGCTTTCAAGAAGCCGAGCATTTCTCCCCTAGGTTTACGGTCTGGCTACTGGCACGTGCTGATCGCTGACGTTGACCGCTCCAAAACTGCCTTTATAACAACAAATGGCGTATACGTGTTCAACGTTATGCCCTTTGGCATTTGCAATGCCCCGGCTACTTTCGAATACCTGATGATAAAATTATCCGTATACTCAAGTGGCAGACCTGTATTGGTTATCTGCGTGACATCGTAGTTTTTCTATTAACATTTCTTCTCACCTTCCCCGCCTGAAGCACGTGTTCACGTGTCTCGCCGATGCAGGGCTTCAGTTGAGTTTAAAAACGTGCAACTTTGCCGCCCGAAAAGCCCCAATTTCAGGCCAGGTTGTTTCTAAGGACAGCATTCTCCCCAACCCCACCAAACGTCGTACAATTGCCGAGTTTCCAAAGCAAACCTCACTGGAGCAGCTCCCCAGCTTTATCGGCCTCTGTTCCTACTTTCGACTCTTCATCTTGTGGAAAACCAGTTTCCTCCCCCTTCGCCGCGACCTACCACTACCACCCCAACGAGCTTCATGGCAGCGCCGGCTGGGAGAGGAGGTAAATACCTCCCCTTGGGGGAAGAGACCAGCGATGGGTGCGCCACCAAGACGTCTACGCGGGTTCCCACGAGAAGACGAGAGGGAGCTCCTGGATCCAGCCGGCAACGAGAGCGGTCGTCTCCCGCCGCCTCTCCTGGCAAATGCTGGGGGATAGCGGGCACGGAGTACGCTGCGCACGCGGGAGGACCCGTGGTGCACGACCGCTTATCTTCTAGTTCCCAACGGCGAAGCCCCCCAATGGCGCCTCAACGTGGTTCTCTCGTGCAGGAGCACTTGGGCTACTTACCCCTCCCTAGGGACTAAGGAGGATAGTTAGTTCGCGGCGTGGAGTGCCTGCCCAAACTTTTAACATGAGGCCAGACCCGACATCGCTATGCTATAGCAAGGCTAATATGCTTTCTTGACGGCGAAGTGAGAGTAGTTGCAGCGATAACAAATGGTCGTGCATGTGTGTGTGTGTGTGGAGCAATTTTATTTGTGTGCGTGTGTGTGTGTGTGTTTATGTGTGACGACTCCCGAGACCTTTAAGAGGTACAGCCACGAGGTCCGTAAATGGTGCACGAGACCGAGCCGTTCACGGAGAACAGCACGCCGGAAGCGAGTGAGTGCCTCAGCCGGGATGGTGGCCCCACTTTTCTTGTATATAGTTTTAAATATTTCCTCTTCTCTCTCTGACTCTGGGAGCTAGGTGCCGCAATCGGCTGACTGGTATTGCAGCCGTGATTGCCGGAAAGCATCGGGGTGCTCCGACACCACTGGACGCGGTGGGCGCCGTTCGCTCAGAAGTTGCCTTTGGATGGCAGCGAGCAAGTAGGGTCACCCTGGGTTCCTTGGCGGAGATGCACATCCTCGTGGCGCTGCGTTCTAGCTATTGTCCTTAGCGCTAGAGCAAATAGGCTTAAGGCTCTTTCTGGGAGCTGCCTGTCGCACATCGGAGGACAGTCTAACCGTGGCATACAGTATGCGCAAATGCGTTTCGCTTGTTTTATATTGACCTCGCTGTAGCCGAACATCTCGCTGAATTAGAGAAAGCTAACTTCGTTAAAATCAACTTGGTATTTTTGGGCTGAGAAGGAGAATCGAAAATTTTGTGGAACCAGATTATTATGCCGGCAAACGAACCGCGGATGCCCGTGCTTCGTTCGGATTAACGGAACGCAGTGCGGTGCCGGATAAAATTGTTTGGCACTCGCATTGGCCCGCATTTTACCAAATGGTCATTTTGCTCAATTTATTCAACCTTTTTGGAGATCCGGAAGGTTGCGCAGATATCAAGTGAAGCCGCCTGGACCTGCTGCCATTGTTTACGTTCCTGCCTGCTGCCCTGCGGCCGTGGATCACCGAAGCTCGGAGTATCACGGAACCAGTCCGGCTTGACGAGAGAGGACGCCAACCCCTACCTGCCAACAAAGGCGCGCCAGCGGGAACAACACCCTCTCGTCACGCTGGCTTCTGGGACCTGCCGATGGACAACGGGGGCCCCGTCACCTTGCTGCTCGTCGGATGACACCAGCGTTTGAATCGCCCTGCTAAGCCTGGTGTTTACCTCGCGGATGGCGTCCAAGGAGCAGCTCTCGACAACCATAGGTGAACATTTAGGGAGGGAGGGATGTGGAAAACCAGTTTCCTCCCCCTTCGCCGCGACCGACCACCACCACCCCAACGAGCTTCATGGCAGCGCTGACTGGGAGAGGAGGTAAATACCTCCCCTTGGGGAAGAAGACCAGCGATGGGTGCGCCACCAAGACGTCTACGCGGGTTCCCGCGAGAAGACGAGAGGGAGCTTCTGGATCCAGCCGGCAACGAGAGCGGTCGTCTCCCGCCGCCTCTCCCAGCAAATGCCGGGGGATAGCGGGCACGGAGTACGCTGCGCACGCGGGAGGACCCGTCGTGCATGACCGCCCATCTTCTGGCTCCGAACGGCGAAGCGAACGGTAAATACCGCACGCTCTCGCCGCCTCTCGCGGCAAACGCCGTAATATGGCTTCGTCTGAAGTATGCCGCGCGCACGGGAGATTCCGGCCGCGATATTCACGGCGCGTGCAAATGTCCGCCGCCGAAGTCGCACCCCCCTTCCCCAGCCGGTGAGTTAAAAGTCCCTCTTACGTAGCCTTGCCCTTCCAAAGGAAAACCTTGTTGATGTATAGCTAGCCGACATGCTCTGTATAATTTGCAAGTGCAATAAATAGCATTCGAGTATTAACTATGTGTCGTCCCCGTCCTTTGTCTCCTTTGTTCCCTCCGCGGGTCGCTAGCGAGGACGTTGCACCTGCGGAGTGTGAGCGGGGTGGAATACTCGTCCTCTCTAAACCCCCACAATCTCGAATTTCGTCTGTATCATCGCCGTCTGACCTAGCTGCTTGCCAGCAGCTCCGCCCTTTCCGCCTGGACGTCAGCCTGCGATAACGCATTCGAAACTTTACACCGCCTTTCGGTTTCGCCTTCTATTCTCCGCCACTTTGATACGACTGCACCTGCGGATATTCACGCCGACGGCAGCGTTATTTGTCTCGGTGCCGTCCTCACACAGCGAAAACCGCCAGCCGAACCTTGACAGAAGTGGAGTGTAATCTGTAACAGAAAGAGAATGTTTGGCCATTACGTGAACCATAAAAAAATTTTGTCCCTTGTGTACGGCGGACCATTTTATGTAGTGACCGACCATCGCGCTTTGTGCTGGCTGGCTTCTCTGAAATATTCATCTAGCTGCCTTGCTCGCTGGGCTCTCCGTCTCTAGGAGTAGGACATTCATGCCATTTATCAATCACGCCTGAAGCATACGAACACCGGCGCTCTTTCCCGTTCACCATTGCCTAGCGCTTCCTCGTCTGACGGCATCCACCCTTACGATTTATCGTCGCTTGGCGCTGTAGACATTGCCAACGAACAGCGGAATGATACCTGGGTAAGTGCATTTTTGGACTTTCTCTCAAGTCCTACTCCAGGTGATTCATCCAGAGTACTCATCCGCCAAGCCCACCACTTCCCCATTTGTTATGTCTTCCTCTATCACCGCAATTATTTGCTCTACGGACGGAAATGACTCTTAGTCATGCCACGTGATCTCCGCGCCAACATTTGCGCTGCTTTCCATGCTTACCCACAATGTGCCCACGGTGGCGTATTGAAACCTTACGCGCGTCTTTGTCTCCGATTTTATTAGCATAGAATGTATCGCTTTGTACGGCATTTCGTCCATTTTTGCCAATCTTGTCACGCCAGAAAACGTCTACCCCGGCTGGTTTGTACAATTTTATATCCTCTCTTTCTGTGTATGCTCGGCCCCTGCTCCACACCAGCGGATGAGGCCCAGCAAACTTTGTGACGTGATGTGACTGTTGATTTAAGTGAAGTGATTTTCTTTGACATTTTAGAAAAACGCCTAATACACCTGCACGCAGATTTCGAAGCCCTTCGTTCAGCCGGTGTCTGAAGCCAAAAATGTGCCACTTCGTTTTCCAAGACTGTAATTTCAGGCTATGCGTAGCACCAAAGGTGTTCTCCGAGAACCCGATAAGACTGACGACGTCTGTGGTTTCCCTTTCTAACCTAAAAGCGAAGCGCACGTTGTTTTCTGGGTTTTTGTGCATATTATTGCCGTTTTATGAAGAATGTTTTCACGAATACCTGAGTCCTTAACTCGCCTTATAAATGACAAGAAAACGTTATTCTTGGGACAGCAATAGGAAGCCTTCTACGAAGTGCCAACCTATCTACAAAATACGCCATTTATGATACTTCGACTAGGAAGCCGACACGGAATTTCACACAGACGCAGGTAACTTTGGCCATTTTGGGGTCATTGTACAATGGCAGGTTGCTGTAGGATGCGTAATTGATTTCGCAAGCTGCACCTTATCAAGGTCGGAATAGTGAGCGATCACGTCTCGCTTTCTTGATTGGTGGACCTCAATGATCCCTCACGGCGCCTTGCACGCTGAAGCCTTCAACTGCAAGAATTTGACCTATCATCTAAAGATAAGCAATAAACACATCGACGGAGCCTGTTTGTCGCGCGTACCATTCAGAACAATGTTGCTGAGAATAAAGATGATTTTCATTTTCTTCGTGTTATCCTCTTTGCAATCAATTTCACTCAACAACAAAAAAACAATCCTGAGCTAAAATCTCTGAGCATCTCAAAGAAAACAACGAGACACCTTCTGCCCCCCCCCCCCTCCAATGTTTTTCGAGCGGAGTGTCATCATTTTGCCCAGGAGGTGGCATCGTTACAAAAAGAACTAATGGCGTTTATTCTCTTCATCTTAACTAACCCTTTCCGTGACGTAGTATTGCATGCCTCCCATGAAGACCCTTCTTCTGATCCTGTGGAGTTCTCCCGAACGTTGGCACGCATACGCCAAAAGTATTATTAGCCTAAGTTCGCTAACGTTGTGAAAAGCTAAATAACAAGAAGGTGGAGGTGCCAACGGCGCGAGACGCCGCCTAATATGCGGGTCGAATTAGTGTAGCCAAATGATCCGTCACAAATTCCGTTGCATCAAATTGGTATGAATTTATTCAGCCCATTTCCGTAAACCTCGCCAGATAACCGATACATTGGGGTAGCCGCTGGCAACATAAACCAATATTTTGAGACAAAGCCTCCACCCTGTGGAAACACTGCTGAAAGTTTTACCTCTAGCAGGCAGAACATCGTACTCAGTCACGGTGCAAGCACAGTCGTTTTAACTGAGAGGAACCGGCGTTCACCCTCGGTGCCCAGAAATGAAGTTATGCCTCTCAGTGCCACAAGTAACCGGAAAATATTGGCACATCGCATACAAACAAATCCGCTCGCCGAACGGCTTAGACAATAACTGACATGATTTTAATGCATTTTTAAGAGGACAATCTGAACTGGGATTCAATGCTTCCTGATGTCACCTTCGCTAATAATACTGCGCTGAAAAACACGACGCAGTTTTATCAAAATCATTTATTCCACAGGCGTGAAACCATGACTATGCTGGACCCAATGCTACTTCCTACAGTATAAACTTCACAGTAGTGGGTTCTGATGAATTTGTTGATCATGCCAAGGTCTCCCGCTAACTTGCTCGGCAGCGCATCCAGTACTGGTAGGAAAAAGAACGCCCAACGGTATATTACACCCTAAAAATATGCGAGAGCCAAGAAAACAAGTTTGAATATGTAGCCAATTTGTATGGGAGGAGGGCATAATATGCTCCTTCACCGATATTTCAGGCCATATGGCGTACCGCCAACCCAGCGAAGAAAAATGTGGTGTTTTCCTCAATGAGCTGTTCGTTCCTCTAGGTGACCGGCTTCCAAAGATGTTCACGTCGCGAGAATAAAGTCTTATTAGGACCTCGATCCGCCAAATCATAACTACCACCAGATGGTCGATGCTGCAGGCGTTTCTTTCTTTCCGTTCTCCATCACATAGAGCCGAGAGAAGTGCCTTTCAGAGGAGAGCAGTGTCACATTCCTAAACGTTCTTGTGGCGTTGGCACCTGGCCAGACTGCTATGGGGCATACAGTTAAGTCCGCTTAAAGCAATATTAAGGTGCCATGAAAATTCCACTGTTATAACTAATAATTGTTATAAACGTCTCACATGGAAAAAAAAAAACATTACTACAATTAGAGGTCACGGACGGCCAATGACATGGGAGCTCCGCTGAGGCATCATTTGCTGGCACCGAAACAGGTATTGTAAAAAATACGAGAAGGTTGATGCGGCCATCAATCTGCTTGAGAAATCCCAAAGTAACGGTGGGGTGAAACCACCACTAGCATCACGCCCACGTACTTCACCCTGGCTTGCACGAGAAAACCCCATATCCGTCAGTTTTACTTGCCCCATGCGAAGTTTGCCGACATCCTCCTCCGTGGCATCCAGGTACTCCACGTAGTGCAGCGAAACGTCCCTTGCAAAACTGAAGCTACAGAGGGACGGAATAAACTCGAGGACCTCCTACTAGGGCAATGTTGAGGCTACCTGCCCTACCATGTAATCGCGTGTCGCCGTCCTTATCGTCGTCACTGTCCGATTCAAGCACGTTTGCGGCGATCGCCTCATCGGCCAGTTTTGATGTTACTAATGCGTCATCCGCATGCAAAAACTCTTCGAATCGTGAAGCAACCTCACCAATTGCGGATCTATGTTAGGCGTCGCTTCGTCGATGAGAACAGCGCAGACTTTGTCTAAGTCATTCCTGCCTCGGACAAAGCACGTTTGTCTGAGTTCATAGTCTCTAGAATGGTCTCTAGAATAGTCTCGCCCTCCATCTCAAGTGATATGCGTGGGCGGTGTCACACCTCCTCATTGTTTTTCAAGCCAAAGACCACAAAGGCTCATTATTGTAAAGATACCTTGATGAAGAGAATATGATTCCATAATCTGTCAGCAAAATAAACTTTGAAAACAAACAGTCGTGTTTGTCGCAACGTTCAACATCACCGGCCAACTGAAACCTACTGGATACCTCTACACACAGTGGCTGCAAGCAATCCAACGAGAGACCTGCTGATTCGTCATTACCCAAGGCATCCGACAAAATCGGTCATCACTGGTGATTCCGTCACCAAGTATATTCCCAACCATTTTAGGCCAATTGCTCCCGAGGCCCCCGGTTTCATTTCGTACTATGGTGCCACGTTTACCGATCTCCCCAAGCTGCTGTTGTACGTGCCTGGGAGTGTGAACAGCGTTATAGTATATGTTCAGACTGTTGACATCACCAGACATCGGCCTTTCTGGTCACTTGAACACATGCAGCATCTAGTCGAGGATACTTGACATAACCGTCCAGGCATCAAGACGATCAGTGTGAGCCTCCCTTTCCCCCATGTCCTAAGACGTCGACGAAGGTAATCAAACCATTGTTTCGTGAGGTAGTTCAACAGCCACGTGGTAAGGTTCAGGACCAGAGTTCGATATATGTAGACGGAAAAACTGTGTCACGGTGTCCTTTATATCCTTTATGATGGTCAGATCTGATGCCGTCACGCTCGGCGAGGTGTCCTAGTACCAAAATTTGACACTTACCGAAGCGTAACTTTTTCGAATGAAGTATTAGATCGGGGTTTTTGAAGCAACCCAGCACAAGAGCGAGCCGTTCATTGTGCGCATTGAATGTCCGGTCAAAAATGACATTATCATGTGAGCACTGACATAATTGCCATTTTAGCCCACGTAGGATCGCGTCCATAAATCTCTCGAACGTTGCAGGAGCATTGCAGAGTCCGAAAGGCATTACAATAAATTCAATCAGGCCATCGGGTAGGATAAAAGCTGTTTTCTCTTTGTCGGCAGGGTGCATAGGGATCTGCCAATATCCGGATCGCAGATCGACGGATGAAAAGTACGATGCGGAGAACACACAAACTACGGCGTCATCGATCCGGGAAGGGGATACAGGTCTTTCTTTTTTGCAGTATTAAGGCGGCGATAGTAGACGCAAAAGCGCCATGTACCGTATTTCTTCTTAACTATAATTACAGGGATGGTCCAGGGACTGCATGACTCTTGATTAACACTCTTTTCCAGCATATCCCGATCCTGCTCACTGATCACATGGTGTTCTGTTGGCGACACTCTGTACAGCTTCTGTTGAATTGGGTGTGAGTAACCTGTGTCAATGCGATGCCGGATACGGGTCACGGGAATGCATTGTGAACCGCTGGGCTCCGAAAAAAATCAAAGATGGAGGAATACTTGACCAGTAAGGCCTCCAAAACGTCACGCTGTTCACTGGTTAGAGAGCGGCCGATCATCCGATGCAGTTGTGAGTCAGGGGCTGGAGCGGAAGCAACTTCACCAGGTGCATCAGTAACCAAATCCACCGAGAGGGCGTCGTCTTGGTGACACGTAGCAATCTTCTTATTCTCAGGGAAAACTCCATGTTGCGAAGAACAATTGATGGCCCAGAGCCGTGAGCAGCCCTTGGTCCACCGAACGTAGGCAATGAGGAACCAGAATGTATTTCTTTGCACAGTTAGAATGAAGCGGTGCCCCCGTAGCGTCGAAGGTGTCGGAAACACGGCTGGGGTACAAAACTGGGATGCACACCACAGACAGGGCTGGCACATTGGTATCCTCTGTTACGCAGAACACATCCTCACGCACGTGTGACTCTTCAAAAGTCCAGAAGGAAGGGAGCCGTCAACGTAGAGTTCCCCAGTGCGACAGTCGACCGTACCGCTACACATTCTCAAAAAGTCAATACCTAGAAATATATCAGACTTTCTAGCCGGTTCAGTACGCCAGGCACACACGGCCAGCGGCTAGCAACATAGTTGCCACAATCAAAGGTCGAACGGGCAGGCATACTTCTTCTTCCTCTTTCTTCTTCCCTCCTCCGAGGTCTGCTTGAGACTGAGTCCGTAACAATATAATACACCGCGTATTTAACAGAGGTCACTGGTCGTGGCTATCCAGAGACCTAAATGTTACAAGACGGAAATTTCTGAAACATATGGCTGACGTTTTCTAATTTTGTGCTGGACTACATTTTTTCTCGTTAATTATTACGATGCGAATATTCGTGAGACTTTATGGTTTTATTGCTTTTTTATTGAGTCACCAAGATCAGACGGAAAGTCCTACACAGTGGCTAATGAATCCTCCTGTTCCTTAGAAGTTCGCACCTTTCTTCGTTCCATGAGTAGTACTCGTACACTTCCGGAGAACACAGAGAAAAGATGGCGAACTGGCAGCAATATGGAATGGGTTTTTGAGCATCTGTCATCCAGAGCGTACACTCTTTTTCTGGAGTTGGAAAATGCAAACAATAAGAAACATAATTATGTAGAACAAAACACTTTCCGCTATTTCGTTTATGAAGATATTACGTCTTGAATTTCCTTAAAATAAAAAATATGAATTATTGCTTTGACCCCAGACTAGAATTTAACAGCTTACTTATAGATATATCTTTTAGATTGCTTATAATATTATCTACTTATCTTTTTGGCATCGCAGTGGGGGAAGAGCAAGCATTATCTAAAATAGGAGTGACCATTTGGAGGTTCCTCGATTTCTAAAGAATTTGTAGACTTATGTTTGTGCTTTAACCTCGCGCAGATTGTTACACAAGCAACACGCATAACAGATACTACAGCTAATATAATAGATCTAGTTCTTTGTTCAAGCCCTGAATTATTATCAGAAATAACATTCTTACCAGGTTTGAGTGATCATCTTGTATTGAAGTTTCACATTGCCATCTCCAAACAGAAAAGAACAGACGACCAAAACACTGCACAGTTACCATCGCGCCGATTTTAACCAAATCAACCACGATCTTAGCCTATTTTTAACGAAGCTCCTGGAAGGCTTTGTGCTACGCCCCGTTGTAGCTAACTGGACATTGGTCAAGAAAAAGGTTTCTGAGCCTACTAACCGTTTCATTCCTATTCGAAATATCCCATATAATCCAAAGGCACCGTGGTGTAACTCGCACATAGGTGGCTATCTAACCAAAAGAAACGCTTCTGCAGGCTAGCTAAAACCTCACGCAGCCAGTTTCGTTGGTCATCATATCGCGCCGCAAATGATGCTTATATTTAAGCCGTTAAAAACAAAAAAAAAATGTTTCTCACGAAGACTTTACCGGATATTCTGCTAGCAAATCCTAGAAAATTTTGGAAAGTTGTTAATCCGACAGACAGGTCTAAAATCACTCTAACAAGCTCCGACGACGAACCTATTCCTGACTGCGAAAGCTCATCAATATTAAACAATGTTTTCTCCACTTTCTTCAAGAAATCGCTGTTAAACAACATACCTTATTGTCGCGCTTATATTTATCTACCAATGTACCCTGCCACTATCAACCCCGATGGAATCGCCAAAATTATTGATGGCCTGAAACCTTTTTAAGCTGCCGGACTGACTGCATAAATTCAAAGTTTTTAAAAAGCTCAAGATTATATTTCTCGATTATTCGTTCTAACGTATTCCAGCAATCTCTTGAGCATAGTACAAGGCCGGCAGACTGGAAAGTAGGGAAAGTGATTTCAGTACATAAATCTGGAAACATTTTCCTAATAACTATCTCCCTATTTCAATTACCAGTATCCCCTGTAAGATTCTGGAACATATCCTTTTTTCACACATCGTAAATTTTTAGAATCAAACTCGTTTTTTCATCGGCCACAACATCTTTATCGCAAGTCATATTCGCCAGAAACACAACTTGTCCTTTTTACCCACAGGCTGCATACAATTCTTGATCGTCATTCAACTGCACATTGCATCTTTTTAGATTTCGCTAAGGCGTTTGATAAGGTTTGCCACCAGCTTCTGCTACTAAAACTGCGTACAATAGGATCTGATACTAATGTACTCAAATGGTTTCAATGCTTTCTAACAGAAAGTCAGCAGTTCATAGCAGCTAACTCAAGCTTACACCCCGTCCTTTCTGGTGTTCCGCAAGTTACCGTACTTGGGTCCTTACTTTTCGTGATATTCATTATAACCTGCCTGATGCCGTTACCTCATCAATTCATCTATTTGCCGATGATTGCGACTTTTTCCACGAAATAACTGATGATGATGTACGCGCAATACAAACTGATATTAACAATATCTCTTCCTGGTGCAATGCATGGGAAATGACATTAAATGTTAGCAAATGTAATTTCTTACGAGTGTCAAGTTCGACTGGCAACTTACCTGCATATCATCTTATCAACGTTGCTCTCGAATCAGTAACGTCATACAAGTACCTAGGCATTCACATCACATCTAACCTTAGCTGGAAAACTCGCGCCGAAATTGTCAACAAAGCTGACCGCCTGTTAGCCTACTTAAAACGAAACTTTCTCACAGCCCCTGCTAACACTAAGCTTCTCTTCTACAAAACTATTGTTCATTTTCAACTCGAATACGCATCGTCAGTTTGGGATCCATGCACTAATGATCTTATCAACCAGCTAGGAATGACTCAGAAGAACGCAGCTCGCTTCATCTTCTCTATCACCGCACTGCCAGCGTATTCGCGATGAAATCTAATCTCAACCTGTTAACTCTCGCAACTCGTCGAAAGCTCGCACGTATATGCCTTATTCATAGGATTTTTTATCATGACCTACGCAATAAACTGCTCATTCCACCTTCCTATATATCATCTCACATAGACCACATTCACAAAGTGGGCATAAGTGCATGCAATAGTAGAAGTTTGCTTGAGTCATTCACACCCCGCACATCGAGAGACTGGAATCGCTTCCTACTCCTATTGCAACCATCACTAATTTTTCGTTTTTCCAGCCTGCTGTGCGCAATGTCAACCCTGCAGATTTTCGTTAGTACTGTATAACTTTTGCTTTAATTTTTCTGTGTTCACCTCAGAGTACTGTGTATATAAACATTTCCGCGAAACTACTGTTTACATAATGTTTAATGATATCTTCTATTACATTTTTTGAGTCCGAAATAATACTTGTGCAGTAATACGCAATTCGTAAATGCTGACATCTTTTTATACTTGTATGCCTTTTATGCTGTGCATTTTTGTATTCTTGTATTCTACCCACTCCCTCCTGCAATGCTCATACTGTGAGGGTAACAATACATAAATAAATAAAAATAAAAATAAAATTTTGGATTTTCGAACTGGCTGGTTTCAGCAGAACACTCCTAAGTATATAGCGCTGCGCCATATATCAAATGGCTCACAGGAAACCCTAGCGCATATTCTCTACAAGGCTCGGGGAAACGAAAGCCGTAATAAAGCTACCAGGCCGCAAATGAATAAGTTTCAAAAGAATTGGTTTTGAAGCAGCAACAGACTTTCATGAGACCAAAATTTGATGTCCAACAACTATTTCTAGTTCTCTTGTACAAGGTTTTTTTACGAAAGAACCTTGCAGAGTGTGAAGCATTGTATTGCTTCACACTCAGCCAGATTCACTCAGTGAACGTATTGAATATGCTCAAAAATTTTAAAGTGTGATTGAAATAAACCTGCGATATCTCAGATATTCTTTATTTATACTTTAGTGTCCGGGTTCTCTATCACGTTAAATTTTATTTTGTCCCCATAGTTGGCGAATATATAGAGAGCACATACTACTATATTCCATCGAATAAATGTGAAAGATATAGTGAACAAGCCAGTAAATTGTTCATGTAAAAAAAATAGTATAGCAAACATTTTTGTCTTAGTAACATTAGAAGGTCATTGGGCAAGTCAGGGTAAACGAAAAGGCGCAAGATTAAGTCCCAAAGAAATGCAAGGAAGGGAGGCAGAGGTCACCAGGTTTATGCAATAGAAAGCAAATTGCATGGGTCTTACCATTCAATTCTGAATCCCCTAGGACGATGCATCCAGCATTGGCGTACAGCACAGGCACCGTGTGGTGAGAATTCACATATAATAAACCTGAGATTTTTATTTACAAAACAATAAACAGCCAAATTAGTATGAGTGTACAAATATATTTTTTTGAAAGAGAGCTCAAAGTTTCTAAGTCGTCGCTTTAAATTCGTCGTTTTCATGCCTTAAGGAATTAATAAAAAGCTCTGGAGGGCAGAGAACCACTAAAGTGAAAAGAGGCGAAAACCATCATAGCGCTGTAGATCGTAGCCCTACAGTAGGGCCCCTCTAGCTCCCTTACTTCTTCCACTACCACCTTCCTCCCTTTCTTTACAGCGTGATACCCGTTTCAGCAGAGAACTGTGACAGATATTGTGCCTTTTCTATGCTGTAAATCAATTTCAAACACCGTTGATGCCTGCTGTACTAACGCCTCCTAGACATCTGGGTCAGCTTCTGTTCGCTGTGTTCTGTGGTGTTCGATTGATTGATTGATTCATTCATGGATTGATACACTTCATTAGTAAACCTTGATGTCAGGAGTAATGGGTTAGGAAAGAGCAGTAGTCGGCAGTCCTCTGTCCAGGAGTTCGTTGACCTCAGCAGCTGCTCTGGCCCGCTGCACCAATATGGGCTGATGCTGTGCGTCCGTGTCGGGTGAAAGGTCCTCCTACTGCTCAGGATTAGGGCTTCTATTTAAGGCATTATAGGGCTTCTCATACATCCCCATGTTGTGTAGTATAGTGTAACAGTGTCTCCGCACCTGACAAATTCGCTTTTGTGTTGTATTGGCCATATATTCTGGTACAGCACTTTGTTCGCATATTTGTTTGTCTGTATGCGCCTAAGTGTAATGCCTTGTTGTTGTGGTTGTAAGAAGGGAAAAGAAAATGCACGGGCCTGCTACAGGTTCTAGAGCTGAGCCACCTCCGCTGCCTCGTGCGGACAGAAGAGAATATAGAGAAGAAAGAAAACAATAAGCTTAGTGAGTCATGTGAAAGACCGTTCTTTCTACGTCTCTTTACACGCTCGTATTGTTTCCCCATATGTTTCTGGTCTTATGAAAGGCTCTACCGATGTCTCCGTTGCCCGGCTAGTGAAACCTCGGATGACAGCATCTACTCTAATGGTACCCTCCACCCCAGCTTCGGGGACCAAACAATTGCGTGTTGCTTACTTGGGTCTGTTCCTTCTGACCGGCCGGCTAGGAAATTGTTTGCTCTGCGATGAATCCTGTTGTTTTGGAAGGCTTGACAGGCGGCTTGCGAGTTCGAGACTATCCAGCAACTGTGTTGTCTTTGGTTTGCTTCCAGCTATTGCCACCGCTGCCGTTGTGCGGATGCATTTGGTTCGTATACCTGTTCTCTATATAAGCTTGCCTCGTGAGTCAGTGACCGCGTTTGCGGTCGCCTCTCTGCCTTTGTACCTCGCTACGGCGACGTACACCACAAAATATTTAATGTTCAGGTGTTTGTCAAGGGTTTTTGCTCTGGCATTCCTTCTGCCGTTATGACTGAAAGGGTACAAATTTCTGGGCAGTGGTCTGACCGTAAAAGTGTCATTGATGTGTGGTGAAATATTTGTGGTTTCTGCGCTATTGTTGTGTTTAAGGGTATGTCTGAGTTTCGTAAGGAGAGTAGGGCCCGTCTCGGTCCGATTAAGTCTTCTGACCTGGGAGTCGAGCATAGCTTCGCTACGTTCTTCGAAGGTACAGTTCATGCCCAGATCGTCAAACTTCCTGTTAGAGTGTTAGAGGCGTATGGTGGCAAGCCCAGAGCCAGTTTGTATGCTTTCCTGATTAGCACGTTTATCTTGTTCCTTAATGTCTTGGTTGTGTTAAGATATGGAAGACTGTAAGTGAAGCATGGGATATCGTGGGCTGTCACTGTCCGTATTGCGTCTTGTTTCTTGATACCCCTTCTTTTGTTTGTTATCCTGCTTATCATACTAGAGATTTAGTTCGTCACAGCGGTAAGGGATTTGGCCATGTGATCACGCTTGCCTCCTTCTTGTAACCACAACCTTAGTACTCTCATTTTGTTCATCTGATATAATCGGGTGTCCGTTGAGTATCACGATGTCGAGTGGTTTGTACCTGCTAGAGTGTAATCTTATGTATTGTGATTTCTTCGGTGAGCACTGCATTCCGATAGCACGAGCGAAAACTCAAGTTCTTTCGCAGCGAGTGGTAACCCTTCTTCTTTTTCCCCGGTGGTCCCATTCTGGGTTCATACTGTTGCATCGTCCGCATAGATTGCATGGTCTATGTGTTATATGTTCCTGAGTCTTCTCGCTATCCTTATCATGGCAATCTTAAACAGTATTGGAGATAAAGCAGATCTTTGTAGTGTGGCCTTGTTGGGTTTTCTTCTCGTGTCTGACAGTATGGTTTTAATCCCAATGGTGGCTTTTCTGTCCGTTAGGAACAACTTGACATACTTGAAGGTCTTCCTTCCACAATTTGTTGCCGAGAGTTCCCTGAGTACCGCTTCGTGGCTGTCAAATGCACCCTTCAAACAAATGGCAAGTACGGTCTCATTTCTTGCCGCTGTTTTGTTTATGACAGACCCCTTTACTTGAGGTAGGACGTCCTGTGTGGAGAGACTGGGCCTGAAACCGAACTTCGTGTCCGGAAACAGGTAATTGGTTTCCACATAGTTACTCAGTGTTGTCTTAATAACGTTTTCGTAAAGGTTCCCCACGCAAGAGGTCCCCGAAATGGGTCGGATATTATCCAGGCAAGGTGGTTTGCTGGTTTGGGGATCCTTATGATCTCCACACGACTCCATTCTTCCGGAACTGTACCTTGGTTTCAATGTTTGAAATCCGTCATTATCCGGATTTGCTTGTCATTTAGGTTTCTAATTATCGCATTGGTAATCTGATCTTTGCCTGGGGCTGTATTGCTGACAAATGATCTGGCCGCAGCATGTACCTCGTGTGTTGTTATTTGGACATCTAGATTCTGGTTGTCCTGTCGCGTGTATTGTATCGGGAAGTGGCAAATGAAAGTCGCCTCACGGACGCCGGGATAAGATGCCCGGCGGTGTCAGCTTCGTATACGCATGGCGACTTCATGAACTGTCGGGACGGTACATCGTGTGCCCCTTGTCGAAAACAACCTGCATTTAATTAAACGCATAGAAGTTCACCGGCGTTCTATAAATCGCGTACAGGAAAATAAACGGTAGTGCCCGTCACTCGCGGAATCCCGCTATGATACTGAAAGCAGACAAGGGGAAAAATAAAGAGCATTTCACGATTATCCGGTCAGAAATCTTGTTGTCACTGGATTTTTAGGAGTTGTTTTTGCGTTACAAATTTTGTGTGCCCATTTTTCGGTTGAGTATCTTATACTGTACCTAGCAAAAATTGTGTAAGGTCTTGCCCAACCTGTTTGTACCCGTACCCCTATACCGGTCCATATATTGTAGAAGCCCAGGACAAGATGTCCTAAACAGAGTTAGGAGGGTGTAGGTTAAACCGACCGTCAAATCGTTTTTCGTCATGCTTCACTCTGAAACCCTTCCCGTAAAAAGATGGGTTAATGATAAAGGTATATTGCACCTTGGACCCTCAACTGCACAATCTGTATAAACCCAGAAGCCGTTATTTCCGTTCTATAGACTGCTGGGTTTTTCACTGAATTATGTAAAAAAACTAAAAAAGTAATTAACCATTTTTTTTCATACGGCACCCGGTTTCTACCCGTACAAAGTGACGAGGTCCTATACGACAAGATTATGGTTCTGGGTCTCCACAGCATTTGGCTAACGCGGGTGGCATTTAGGCACGCGAAATAAAATGTACGATCTGTAGGGAAAACTTCATTGAAAGGGTCACATTTCTCTATAGATGTTTTCCGTAGTCAGCCTGAGCAGCCTCAGTAAATCGATGTGATCGACAGATTTTTCAAAATGAAAAATCTTTTAATACATCACTTAAGACAAGGTTTATTGGTTTATTTTTAGGGGCGCTTTCTAAAGCGTGACACCTCTGCTGACAGCCTTCTGTCGACAACAATGAGGCATTATAGGCTTCCGAATTATTATTGCGTCATAATTACCACACAGTCTTATTCAATAGTCTTCCAATATTTTGTCTTTTATGATCTACGGAAAAGATATCGGAGCAGTGAAAATAGTTACAGGTGCGCAAGCAGTTCCGAGCCATCCTCTTATCGGACGATTTCTTGTTCATCTCAACTGAGTTATGTGTGAAATTTGTAGTAGTAGTTATTTATGCATATTACTATCGGTGTATATTGTCACAGACAACATAGCTAGAGTTAACTAAAAGACAGAGCGAGGCTTTAAGAGCATGCAGCGTTCCGTGAACAACATGTGAGCCAGCTTCAGCGTTCTTTTCTTTCAGGCGCCAGCTGAACACACCAGAAACACCAGGTGTCATTACTCCCCTTCCTAAATAACAAAAACAGATACTGAGCGCAAGCAATGGGCTGTAAAAGTAAACATGAAAGGATCAGTACAGGAAAAGAATAGATAACGATGGCGGGATAAAGTGCCCTACACGACAATGAAACAAACGCATGACATACTGCATATTACCGCGAGACATACGGCTTCTTGCGGCCAGCATGTACGCCCTCTGAGCGCGGTTGCCGATGCGAGGGCTGTACAGTGTCGGCTTCAATGACATCTTTAACCCCGAGAAAAATGTTTTTATGTCCATAGTAATGCTTTTCAGACAAGCCCAGCAGCCGCACCGGTTGTTCACACCCAAATTTGCTCTCCAAGATTTCTATGTGACAGGTCGATGATGGAGGTTGTATCGGCACGCATTTCTGCCCTGCCGCAGCTGAATGTGAATGCGGGCAAGTTGACGTGCTTCCACGGCACGCTTAGCAAACTGCTAGGCGTATGACGTGAGCGGATGATCATCTCGACCCGGGTACGATCAGCAGAGCAGATGACTACGCTTCGGTAAATGTCAGTGAGTATTTACTCCATCATTAAAATTCACGCTTCTGTGTTGCCGATATATAAGTGCTAATATAAAGAAGGTCAAGGGATGGGCGCAAATTCTCGACAGCTCCAAAGGTAATACATCCACAAATGTCCAATAACGGTCGACGAGCACGTGAAAGTAGCAAAAAAGCTGCCAGGGTTCGTTAGTGAAGTTAGTCAGCAGGAGCCTAGACCAGCCGTTGCGGAGGTGGATGAGGCTCCGCGCCGAGGTGATGCCATGGGTGAGCAAAAGGGTCTGGTTATTTAGCTACCGCTCTTCCTTCACGCAGTCCGTCGCAGTAGAGCTGTCACAAAAACATTGGACATTGAGCGGGGCGGAATCAAAGCGGTGTCAGCAGAATTGGCGTTGGCGGTCCTCGTTAACAGCACCATCAGTATCTCTGTCGCAAATTTCACAGTACGGTTCCGGAGATCGTATATTTTTTGTATTCACGGAGGAAATTGACAACAAGGATACAGTCGCCGGAGCAGTCAAGTATACCCAGGCAGCTTACAATAATTGTGGAGTTGAGAATTTGGACATCTGCCGTGCACTGGCCAATCGGAGTTACGACATGTCCGCCAGCGGTGCAAATCTGCGTGCCAGACCATGGCGTCATCCCCTTTTTTAGAAGTGGCGCTAGCTTCGCGCTTAAAATACAAAATCAGCGCCAATGTTGCCCAGTGCACTAAACTTAGGCCGTCCATAACCCCGGGTATATCCAGCGAGAATCGATCTCCAAGCGCGGGAACTGTCGTCGGTGATGTCAAGTCGCGGTAGCTCACAGGTGCGGTGTCGTGGGGCTATGACACGTTGACTGGAAGCGGTCTCGCCCTGAATGACGCAGCCTTTCGTTTTCCTAGCGAGGACTTGGCGGCCGTCGCTGAGCCATTGAAGACGAGCTGAGCAGCGGCAGTGATCGGCGTGGAGACGAGGAACTTGACTACGTCTAATATGCTGGCGCCGTGCGCAGCTGGGCTGTGTAGCTCTCAGTTTCCCGACATGGTTGGCCTAATGGAGGACGATACATGTCGATAAGATATCCCTTCAGTCCCAGGTGTCAATATTGGCACTGGCGATACAAACTATCTGGTTCCCTGCGGTGACAGCACAGGCTCTGTCGATTTGGAGCACGCCACAGGTCTGTATTTCGCTGCGGTGGGTTGTCGACGTACGGCTCAGGGTGGGCGGAATCAGGCGAATCAGGCCTAGGACGTCGCAAGACGCCCAAGAATGTTGGCGGACAGTATTTTGTGGAAACTGATGGCGAATCAGCAGAAGGTACCGAAGGCCTATATTCTTGATGAAGCTGTTCAAGGATGTTATTAGTGACAAAGCCAACCATCGGCTCGAGAATACCGAAAATGTCTCGAGTTCTTCGCGCAAGCAGAAGTGGATGATATCGCGAGGAAAATCTGGGGTCGCCGCGAATGCCGAGAGCGGTTCCGTGAGGTAAGCGGCGAGCACCGTACCGTCGTAGGTCGTAGGACACTGCTCAAGAATCCTTTCCTTCCGGGATTCCGTGAGAAAATCGGCAACCTTGCTAGCGAATTGCTCATGAGACCAGCGAACTGTTCCTCTTTATCACTGCGCATAAGATATCGCGCTTTTTTTCTCTTCGGGTAAGGCAGGGTCCGATCATCGGAAGAGCATGGTCATGTCCTCCACGTACATGAATACAGTCTCGTTCGCCATCTACATGCAAGACTGTATAGCCCTTTCTGCTGGTTCTCGGCGCTCAACGCTGGGGTATATCACCAGAATTCGTCGGCAAAAATTGCGACACAATATTAGGGCGTCTTCTAATTCTTCTACCACGTATAAGCGCATACTTCCAGGCTAAAATACCAGTGTATAAGCTTCGGTTGGATTAAGCGAGGCGACCCATTCAAACTGGGTGAGCCAGTCTTCGACGTCTTAAGTCTGACTGTCGTCGACATGCTTGGGCAGTTGTGGGTTCTGGAGATGTGTAGCAAGTTCAAGCTTACATGTCAGGTCGAGAGGCAGCTGCGGTAGTGCACCGCAACGGGGCGTGCTCAGGAGACAGTCCAATGTTCCTCCTTCTAAGACTGCGCACAGGGGTGTCACTGGTACAGGGCTTGAGCCCTGGCCATGCGGAGGAGTGTGTCACATATACTGCGATTGATATCAGGCGCCGACACAAAACTATGTCAGGGAAAAAAAGGCTAGACTGAATGAAAATACAGCGCGAAACTTTCCGAGCAACTTCAGGTAACAGCGCAAGAAACCATGGACGGAACATAAGAGCAAGAACACACAACTCTTGGGTCCCGTCCATGGGTTTTTGCGCGGTTACCTGAAGCTGAATGACCAACAAGCCTAAGCTGCTGTTCTGTCTTTTCGAGCAAGCAACATTCCCCAAACAGCACACGAGCTAACTTCAGCATTCTGTTCTTTCAGGCGTCACCTGGGAACACCGCACAACAGGTGAAATATATTACATGTCAAATGAGATTGTTCAGTATAGCTAAATGTTCATCACTCCATTTCCACAAGAGGACAGTCAGAAAGCCTTTAATCCGCACGAGTCTTTAGAAAGCGGCTATCATGTAACGGGCGCCTATTGCTACTGGGCAAACTGGGAAAATAATAGGGTGGAAGGTACTGTTTCTTGTGCGCGGCAGAGGCCTAAATTGATACCTCAGAAGCAGGTTTTTCACTTTTCAGATGTTAGTTACCAGCACTCAGATGTGTATTGACATGGCCTGTAAAGTCTAGATGCATCCGTTCTTGCATTATCAACCAGCTTATTTGAAGTATGACACAACCGCCATTCTAAACAATATCGTAGCGCAAACTTTGTTTATCTGGCTTACATTGTATCCCTCAGTACCTAAATTATGAGCAGCAATAATTTCAAAATATTGTTACGTGGTGACAAACGAAGAGGACAGCACAACATGGCGATAGGGTGAAGGATGATTTACGGTTGGCCTAGCGTGAGGGTCCCTCTAGAGCCACTGCATGATCTTCTTCGTCACACTTCCCGGGGCCAGCGAGCGATCGTCCCGATCGGTTCGATTGAAGTTGATGGTGACGTAACTGTGAGGATGTTCAAGGAAAGACAGGAGTGAATGACTTGCTTGCCACCACCATGTCTGATGCGTGGGTAATCCGCCTACCCTGGAGTTGTTCGACCATCCGTCACCAGAGTCCATGGGACCGATGGCTCGAGGGCACTTCAGACGGCTTGGGCGGGGGTCGTGTCCATCGGCTCCTTCGATTCATTCGGGTCTTTTGGATCCGTCGTCTCGGTTCTGGTTGGTCTGTCTGTTCTCCTTGGCTTCAGATCCGGGCTGGGAGCTGGGCGGTGGTAATTGGTCGGGTCTAAGCTGGAAGAGCTAGGGCGAAGCTGTTCGGCGATGTCCCTGGGCCTTCGGTTGATGGGGAGGATTATTTATTTATTTATATATTATTACAAATACCTAATAATACACATACCTATTAATACAAATGCCATTGGGCATTATCGGGCATTATGTATTTCTTATGTCTTGTCTTTATTAAACGGCCATCTTTGAGAAACACTGGTTCATACATATCTCAGAATCATAACTTTTGAGTGGAGGAATTATTGTTGATTCATAATAGGAATTATTTTCTAGGTAACTTCTCAGGAAACAGAATATTCAGAAGGCAAGTCATCATCATTATCATCATCATCATCAGCCTGACTATACCCACTGCAGGGCGAAGGCCTCTCCCACATTTCTCCAGTTAATCCGGTTCTGTGCTAGCTGCATCCACTAGACCCCTGCGAACTTCTTAACCTCATCAGCCCACCTAACTTCCTGCCGCCCCCTTATACGCTTTCCTTCCATTGGAGTCCAGTTTGTTACAATAAGCGACAATCGGTTATCCTCTCTTTGCACGACATGTGAAGAGAGGATAACCGGTATATGTACTTTTTCAGTATCTTTACTTACGTTTTTTTGAATAAGCACTATTCGCCGGTGCATTATATAAAGAGTAATTAGGATTATATACATGGCAAACTTGGTAGGGATATGTAATGATGGCGAGAATAACTGTTTTCCATTGACGCCTGTTATGATCTATAGAATATCGTCAGAAGCAGCATCGTAGTCCGCTTTTGTACGAGCGTAATGAGCCTGAGCAAGTGGTTGTGCGTGCATCCCATGGTTGTTGTCATGCGCATGCAAATTATTCTTTACGGCTCAGTAAACCTAAGTATATACTCTGTGATCTCGATTTCGCATCAAGGTTACTGTTATGAACCCTTGTGATCTGATAAGTTGCTCCTAGCAGCCGAGGAGACTGACTAGATACATGGAGGAGAATGAGCTATGGCCTCGAGAGGTTATGTTCAGGCAACGCAAGATGTTATGCTCAGGATGCACCATGATATAGTATAATCAAGATCAAAAGATGGTAAAGTTATCTTAGGATTGGACCTGAAGAAGACATTTGACAGTGTAAAACACGATGCTATTCTAGGGCTTCACGGAACTAAACGTGGGGGAAAGGATGTATGAATATGTAAGAAATTTTTTTAACAGACAGAAAAGCAAAAATAAGATACCAGGGATAGAATCTCAGATATTCGAACTGAGGAGTAAGTGCACACAACAAGGAGCGGTGCTATCGCCCACACTTTTCAACATAGCCATGCGTGGACTTCCAGAAAAGCTAAACAAAAAAAGACGTAAAATTCAACCTATATTCGGATGACATAACCATTTGGACAAACAAAGGCAGCGATGCTGAAATTGAAAAAAAAAAGTTAAGAGGCGGCAAACAACACTGTACAATATGCAAAACAGAGGGGCATGAAATGTTGCTCAGAAAAATTGCAGTTTATATACATTCCGAAACACCTAAGAGAAAAAGAACAAGTGGACGTAAATATAAAAGTGGAGGGACAAGCAGTCCCGAAAGTCGAGCAAATGAGGGTGATAAAAATGATCCTCCAAACGAACGGGTACAACAGAGAAACGATAAAGAAACTGGAAGGACAAGTGATACAAACGACAAAACTTATAAGGAGAATAGCTAATAAAAAGGATGCCCTAAGGAACGTAACCTATTAAGGCGCATATAAGCTTTCGTAATACGCAGGGTCGGGTATGCCTCGCCATACCTAGACCTAAAAAAGGCCGAAAAAGACAAGATCGATAGCATGATCGGAAAATGCATTAAAAGAGCGCCACACCTCCGGGCAGGTACCTCCACGGACAGGCAAATGATGCTGGGAATACACAACACCTTAGATGACATAATTGAGGCAACGCTAGCTACACAACAAAGAAGGCTAGTGAAAATTAATGGTGGGAAGAACATATTGAGGGAAATAGGTATACAACCGAAGGAATACTGGGACACGACAGAGAAAATGAGGGTGGAGGTCCGGAAACGGATCCATATCCCCCATTACCAAAGAACATGCACCCTGAGTATAATAAGCAAAGACGAGAGAAAAGGGCCGAAACAAAGACACGGAGATTCGAGACGGAAAATTTAGGTAGAATTGCAGATGTAGACGCTGCATACTGCGGCAAAGGACAAATGAAAGCAGTCGTACTCAAAGGCAAGCGAGAAATGGTTACAGCAGTGTCTATAAGAACAAAATCGATAGTCAGCGGACGAGGCTGCAATAGCACTGGCTCTTGCTCAGACCGAGGAAAAATACATAGTCAGTGACAGCAAAAGCGCAATCAGGAGCTACACCGCTGGAGTAATAGCAAAAATCGCGGGCAGAATCCTCAATAAAAAACGAATAGAAAAGGACGACACCCTTGTTTGGACGCCAGCCCACGCAGGCGTGCCCGGAAATGCGGCGGCACACAAACTAGCCCGAGATCTCACACACCGGGCTAGAGGAGTGTTCGCACTGTTTAAATTAATAATAGACGAGTGCCGCCGGAGCAAGGCAAAGAAGAGGACCTTATTACCTATAGCTAAATAGCAATGCACTACAGACTGAGCAGGAGGGTCCTACCACCACCAGACCCCACGTTAGGCAAAGAGGAAGCAGTACCATGGAGAAAGCAACAGACAAATACATACCCGAACCCAGTTCTTGAAAACCATATATGGCCAGAAATACGATCAGACCTATGTTCACTATGTAAGGAAAGGGGAGCTCTAGATCACGTAGTATGGAATTGTGCAAATTCACCAGGCAGGGCTAAAAATATAACTAAAGACGCCTGGAAGACCCTTCAGCGAAGCTCAGACCCAAGAGCCCAAAGAGAAATTGTTCGACTTGCTGAAGATGCCGCCGGAGTCCAAGAACTACCTGCCTGCAACTAAAGCGACCGTCCCACCTTCCGGGTATAACCCCCGAAGAGCGGGATAATCACTCTGTTGGACGAATAAAAGTTCTCTCTCCTCTCCTATCATCCGCTGCCGGTCGGCATTATTTCTCGCTATTATCGATTTCGCGTTTTTTGGTTTGTGCTCAGTCTCACCGTGACGTAACCTTATCATTTCCTTTGCCGCGCACGATGCACCGACATGTATGCCGAATGGCTCCGGCCACTCGCGTCCGTTTCCACAATGTTGGATTTAGTTAGTGCTGCCTGTAACCTGCCGACAGTAAAATTTTATTATTGCTCTATTTTCTTAAAAAAATAATATATTAGGTTTGCAAAGAAGTTTCTTCTGCCGCTGCTTACGAAGATAAAGTTATTTTAAAATAATAGTATGCGCAAAATAACAAATATAAAATGATTTCATTTAGAAGAGCGCGAAAGCGACTTATACTCGCAATAGATTTCTCACTAGTTTTTAAACATTCGCAATATCATGGTGGCTAACTCAATACTTATTATTAAGGCTTCCAAAGCCAAGATAGCGATGCAAAAATAAATTCACAGTGGCATTTATTATATACTCCGCCCTCACATGTTTATGAAACAATTCTCATTCAAGAGTACAACTATTACACCTCACCAAGATGGCGATCATCGGCTCTCATTTTAGAAGCGAAGCCACATGGAATACTGAATATACGTTTATGTCTTTGCTTCAAGCATTATCATGCTACTTTCTTATAGGCACAGTTCCACCCAAAAGCCACCGAAGGCGTTGCCGCCGTTGTGAGCAAAAATAGCTTTTTGGGGGCACTTTGATAGCTCTTAAGTGCGCTAAGGTAAAAACGTCCTTTTGTGCTATTCTGGCGTCCGGGCTGTGTTCACATCTCAGTGGATATATCGTTGTCCGCAATATTTTGATGCAAATATGACATATATGGCTCTAATTAGTACCTAATTACTCAACCGTAAAAAAACTTGCGTTTAAGGATGATTGTGTTCTCGCTATCTAACACTATTCTTTTTCTCCTGCCTCTTTTAGTTCCTGCGCTGGAAGTGGTGGACACGGTTCGCGACCGCACAATTTCTGTGCACAACCATGAGCCTAGAAAGAATTTTACCTAAATATTAGAGGTCACTTCGCAAACTGCATTAGGACAATTAGGACCGATTGGGGGGGTCAGAGAACCCCCGGCGGTCTATACGCCCGCAGCCCTGTTCTACGGTGCGTATCATATTCATTCTGAGTCTCTTTGAGACGTGAAACGTCCCTTTAACCAAACCAAAAATCTGCACTTCTTAGCAAGGAGCAATTGAAAAGTAAGTCTTTTGTCAGTCTCACTGTTCTCGCATTGTAGCGTTACCACATACAGCTTGCCATAATATCTCATTTGTGTTGCATAGTTACAGAGCGAAATACCAAAATACGGGACAACAGCTCATCGCGCCATTTGTCTTTTTCCAAGGTGATAATGAAGCCAATCTTGCCTTTGCAACGAAGAACACAACCTAATGAAATCAATCCCCTAAGGTTTTTAAAGCAGTGACTAGCCCTTTGAGGACAATACAACACTTTAGGCGACGCATAAGGTATGCATGAAAACAAGCATTGGCCATGAGGCGAATTAGTTAAAATGTATCGGCCTGAAACCTAACAAGAATAATGAATCTAAAATTAGAAGTCCCCTGAAGCGCTGAAGCGGTAGTATTTTTATGAGAAGGACAAAAATTCACGAGGATTCCACAGATTGGTAATAATATCAAGTGACGCTGGAAATTTTGAACTGCTCTCGGCGGCGACGGCTGCGTGATATTGTGGTTGTATAGTGCAGTCGCAACTTGCCGGAGTTCTCCGGTTGCGCGAAGTCCAATAGAAGATCACCGTCGCCACCACGCAGGAAAAAAGCACGCAGCGGCGAACGGTGACGGCAGGAACACGCGTAATAATCTGAGAACACGCGCGATCGCCACCATGGAGTAAGAGGGAGGGAAGAGGCACAGGCAGCGGTGAACGGTGGCGCCAAGAGCGCGCGCAGCATTCGGAGTCGACTATTGCGCACATACTTTAAGACGGCCCTCAGTTTGAGCCTGGCTACTGCTACATTCGGCTACTACACTTCCTTGCTGCTGTAATGAGCATAATCAGGGAAGGCACTCGTTAAGATTTTAAAGGACTCGGCTTTACGTTCGAGGCTTCAAGTGTATGCTCTTTACCCCATTTCAATAGAGATCTCGGACATGTTATAGACTCCTTTCCTTGGCGTTCTTTCTTTCCTTTTTCTCCCTTTGCTTATTCCCCACGTTGGGGTAGCCTGCTGGGCGTTACCTGGTTGAACTAATTGTGTTTATATTCGATTTTTTCTCTCTCTTTCGCTGCATATAGCAGGTATGACATTTCCATGCTACAGGCGGTTTTTTCCAATTACTTGCCATCTAATTGGCACGCACGCAGACTCTCTTTGTAAAATATTCGAACTCAGGCGCTGAATGTTTATGGCATAGCTTGAGAAGGTATCGGTTTTGCTTTCAGTTGGGCTTTAGAAGTTTTTAAGGCCAAAGCCTATAATGCCTCATCGTTGTCAGCAGGAGCTGTCGACAGAGGGTGTCACACTTTGGAGAGCGCACCCTAAAAGTAAATAAGACTCCACTGGCAATCGAACCTCCATCCTTGGCTCCCCAGCCAAGCTCTTTAGACAACTGCGCCACGCCACAGATCTTGAAACGGTAATCATAATTCCCCTTGCCTACCGTGAGGATGATACTGGGATACAGCGAGTGAGAGATACTGCGCCTTTTCTTTCCTGTAACCGAATTATAGAATGAATTGCTTTCACCTCATCGCACTTTAGTGTTCCAGAACCTCCTCTAGATTTGTTTGCGCTGAAACCTACGCATACGATTGTGTGAATATGTAGTTGTGCTTCGCTAGCCAACCCCAGCCCTAATAGTTACTTTGTTTACGCCGCGACTTTGCATTGACAGCATAGTTCACCGAAGCGCTCGTCTCTTGCAGGATTTCATGTTTGATGTCGTGCGCACTACTGTTGTAACTGAGCGATTGCTTTATTTTCCAGTTACTAATAGGATTTCTGACTGCGTGCTAATTTTTGTGCGCGTTGTAGTTTGCCTATGATATATCGGTTTTAGTTCTAGTCAAGAGTCCTTCCTACCAGAGAATACGCAGCTCGAAATCTGTCATCTAGGTTGCTACATAAAAACATAATAATGTTTATTACTGAAAAGGGCTCATAAACTGGAGACCTGCAGTGAGAATTATGCGTCTGTGCCGTTCCTCAGTTTCCTTATTCAAGAGTAGACATGTCACGACAAGGAGGCTTGCGCCATAGACTCCAGTGATAAAGTGAGGATCGAGGCATTATTCGCTAAGATAAAAATAGATATAATCACTACTAGATTTCTCTCTGCTTCTGTTGATCTATGCGCTTCTATTGGTCTGTATGCTTTTGTTGATCTGTATGCTTCTGTTGACCTCGTAGTTTCTTAGAGCTTGGAGAGGTGTTCGCTGTCTTGAATCTTATATTTTTATTACACATTGAGATAATGAGTTAACTTCGTGACGATAACTATTTCTGGCATGTTATTTTTGGTCTTTGTTTGGAGTAACAAAAAACACTGCCGGCGATTACGTTACTTCCTAATGTGGAATTTGAGCGCAGCTCGCCAGCTGTTTCACCTTTCCAATAGTTTGAGGCAAAGATTTCGATCAAGATATGTACGTACAATTAAACACAACTTTTGTTCACACATATTCCTTCAAAGAACACTCCCCTAGCCGTTCTTGACTGTCATGAAAAAAACTTGGAGGTCAGAGAAATAAAGAGAGCCATTACGTTATCGGGAGATCACGGGAGGGCATCGCGTGGGCCCATAGGAACATTCCGCGGCGACGACAGCAGCGATAGTGACATCAGGGACAGAGATTCTGCAGCAAGTGGGACTAACCACAAGGGAAGAGGACTTCCGAAAATGGCTCAACGACAACGATAAGCGCAGGAGCGTTGTTCAGTTCCTTAAGGAAAATAATTTACATAGGTTTTTAGATTATGCCTCATGAAATGCATACGTAATAAAAAAAAACTGAGTGATGCCGCTGACACCGCTAGCGAGTCAAGTCAACGTGTCTCTGTGTTTCGGATTAGATGCACGCACCATGATCCGCTGATGCCTAGCCGGCGCTGCGGGCACCATAAAACACCGTCCGCCACGCAGGAAGTAGGGGGGCGGGGGGGGGGGGGGGGTACAACAGCGGAGTAGGGTATTGGCAGGGCCGCGCGCAGAAATCGGAGAACACGCAAGGTCGCCGCCACGGAGGTAGAGAGAGAGGGGGAAACGTACACGGAGCGGCGAACGGTGGCGGCAGGAGCGTGCGCAGCAACCAGAGAATACGATGGGGGAGTACACGCAGCGGCGTAAGGTGGCCGCAGGAGCGCACGCTGCCTAGGCTGCGCAGCTGGTTACCCGGGACAACGGCGACGCCAACGACGAGGCGAAATGCTGGATGGGTGCCTAAGAGTTGAGCTCTAAAAGGTCCTCGAACTTTGCAATTTCACATGATTTCAAATAAGCACCTAACAATAACCAGGCCAGTTTCGTGAACGTGTCCTTCAGAATATACTGTACACCAACTTCGTTCATCTAATTGTTTTTAAGCAGTAGTGGCCAATTAAAAACATGCGTTCAGCCTGGCACTTACCTGCTCTATTTAAACTTCGTGGTTCAGCTTTGTTGGTCACAGTTGTTCCGGGCTTTCTGACGCTTGTTTCTTCCTCAGAAGAAAAAGTATCTGTGTGGTTGACGATACGAGTCAAGTGTACAAGCACAAATAGTCATCATCATCATCATCATCAGCCTGATTATACCCACTGCAGGGCGAAGGCCTCTCCCATATTTCTCCACTTAACCCGGTTCTGTGCTAGCTGCATCACTTGACGCCTGCGAACTTCTTAATCTCATCCGCCCACCTAACTTTCTGCCGCCCCCTGCTACGCTTTCCTTCCCTTGGAATCCAGTTTGCTACCCTCAGCGACCATCGGTTATCCTCTCTTCGCACTACATGTCCTACCCATGTCCATTTCTTCTTCTTAATTTCCACTAGAATGTCGGTAACTTGAGTTATTTCTCTGACCCATTTTGCACACTTTCTATCTCTTAATGTTACCCCTACCATTTTTAGTTCCATAGCCCTCTGGGTTGTCCTCAACTTAAGTAGAACTCTCTTGGTTAGCCTCCACGTTTCAGCCCCATTGGTGAGCACAGGCAAGACGCAACTGTTGTATACTTTCCTCTTGAGCGATACCGGTAAGCTGCTAGTCATAATCTGCGAGTGCTTGCCAAATGCGCTCCATCCCAATCTTATTCTTCTTGTTATTTCCTTTTCATGGTCCGGATCTGCGGTTACTACCTGTCCTAAGTAGACATATTCGCCTACTACTACCAGCATTTCGCTACCTAATGTGAACTGATGTTCCTTCCCGAGGCTGTTGAACATTACCTTAGTCTTCTGTATATTGATTTTCAAGCCTACCTTTCTACTTTTTCTGTCTAGGTCATCAATCATTATTTGCAGTTCATCCCCCGAGTTGCTTAGCAAGGCAATGTCATCAAGCAAATCGCAGATTACTGAGGTATTCTCCATCTACCTTTATCCCTAACTGCTCCCATTCTAAATCTCTGAATACTTCCTCTAAACAAGCTGTGAATAGTACTGGGGAGATTGTGTCTCCTTGCCTAACACCTTTCTTTATGGGAATTTTGTTACTTTCTTTATGCAGAACTATGGTTGCTGTGCAGCCACTATATATATCTTCCAGCACTTTCACGCACGGCTCGTCTACCCCCTAATTTCGCAATGCCTGCATCACCGCCGAGGTTTCAACTGAGTCAAATGCTTTTTCGTAATCAATGAATGCTATGTATAAGGGCTGGTTATATTCCGAGCATTTTTCTATCACCTGATTGATGGTATGGATATGATCGATAGTAGAGTACCGTTTCCGAAACCCTGCTTGATCTTTTGCTTGATTGCAGTCTAAGGTTGTCCTGATTCTATTAGCGATTACCTTAGTAAATACCTTATACATAACAGACAGTAAGCTGATTGGTCTGTAATTTTTAAGGTCCTTAGAGTCCCCTTTCTTGTGAATGAGGATAATGTTTGCATTCTTCCATGGTTCCGGTACTGTCGATGACACCAGGCACTGCGTATACAGGGTGGCCAGTTTTTTCTAGCATGATATCCCCCCCGTCCTTCAGCAAATCTGTAGTTATCTGATCCTCTCCAGCTGATTTCCCCCTTTTCATAGTTTCTAGTGCTTTCTTGACCTCGTCCTTCGTCACTGGTGGAACGTCTGACCCTTTTTCCCTACCGCCAATCTCATTACGGTCCATTACGGCACAAATAGACAGTAGTGTAGAGTGTACAAATGAATGAGCCTTACAGTGATTGTATTATGTAATTTAGCTATTGTAATATTTATTTGACTATGTGTATATGATAATATTTTAGATAATTCAGGCGTATTTGACTTCACAAATCTTTTCCCATAATTGAAAGTACGAATAATTATTCGTATAAATATATCAAATCAAAAGGATATATAAATTTTCTCTCATATTCAGAATGTTGTAATAATAAATACAAACTGCATCTTCAACAGCATTCATTGTGCTTATATAAATTTTGCTAATAACAAATAAAAAACTATGTAGCTAATCTGACATTACTACACATAAGCATCATATATCACACCCAGAGTATCGAAATATTCGTGTGTAGTAAACTCACGAATCCAGACTTTTTCAATTGAAAGTGTGTTTGTTACATCAGTGTTATGACACCTCAAATATGTAATAACGTTTTATTATTCACTTTTAGAAAATGGAAACAACATATACCATCTTGTAAACAGGGCTCTCTATTAAACACGAAATGGATTTGCTTTGTGCCACTATCCTTCAGTTATTATACCGGTGTTTCTATGGATGTCTACTTTTGGTTCAGTACCTGTAATAATCATGCATGCACAATTCTGTCTGCCTATATTAAGTTCATTGTTGTAAAGCAGTAAAAGTAAGACAAAAAATTGCTTTCTGTGGTCGTTGCCCGAATTCTTGGTACTCTTTTTAACCTATATTGTTAGCAACCTCTTTACAAATCAGTAATATTATAGGACACTAATAGGAATCATCAGGTTTTGTATATGTAAAGTAACGTGGCTATCAGCGTTTCGCTGAACAAATTATGACACGCACGCGCATCCTGCAAGAAGTCTGTGCACTGATGATGCTGGCTATGCTATACTCAATGATGCCCTTCATTCTCTTACTCACGCATCAAGAAACCGTCCAGCTCCGATTAGTACTGAGGAATGTGGCTGCAGTAAGCTAGGCAGCACTTCACTTAGGGCTATGTTGCTTCATAATTTAATTAAAGTGCTCTACGCTTACATCGCAGATGGCTATTTAAAGTGGACATTTCTTGCAACTTCGTTGGAACGAATAATTTCATGCCACCTATCGTTTTCTCCTTACCTAACAAAGCTCGGCATCGCAGAGATATGGCCGAAATGGCAAGTCGTGAAAAAAAATTCCGGCTTTGCGCAATTATAAAATCTGGAGATTGCACAAGCCGGTAACATTCTGATTCGATCCTCTAAGGTGTATGTGCAGTCTCTTCCTAACAATCACAATAACATCAGCGTAAATGTCTGGTGCACTCGGTTGTGCTGTAAACTTGCGGAATACAGGAAAGGAGCAAATGCTCAATAGGCTCAGTACCCCGTTCGCTCTTTTACAGTTGTCTCTGTAAACATATACAGAGCTGTCTTATTTTTTGGGAAAGTACCTAATTTCCCTGGTCTCTATAAACCTGCGGCCGCGAAACTACTCGGCTCATGTATGCGCGTCTTTAAAATGGGGCTCGATGAAGTGAGATTTACATCAACGAATCCCCAATTACACCGAAACGCTACCGTCAACAGGCCTATGTGCTACTCTAGCAAACAAAATGAGAAAAAAATTTATATTGCCTGACGTTAACACAGATATTGCTTGAAACAGCGACAGACTGGCTAGGGTAGTCTGCAAGGCTCTGTTGACTGCGTGCAACACGTCGAAGAATGCTGCATTTATTGCGGCAGGCTTATTGAGTAAATGTAAAAAATGGAGCGTCAAAACGAGACGCTTACACTCTCCATATTTTGCATTCAAAACATTTAGCACTTTTTATTCAAGTGAATGTTCAACATGCCATGTTTCACCTTTCTCATCAATGTTCTAATCATAGTGATCACGTTTTGAACATTGTTTAGGCACACTAACATGTTACATAAATATAAAAATATTAGTGCTTCTAATGGGCTGTTCGGACTTTCTCGAAAGTAGTCTCTTTTTGCAGTCCCGGAGAGATAACAAAGTCTCTCTAAGCGCTTGTTGTCATCGCAGAAAGGCGGAGCTCATTGATACAGTCTAGTGAAAGCTCGTACAATAGCAGCTATGTAGAGGATGCGACACTTTTTGGACTCTGAACAAGTTACGTGAAGCGGAATTTATCAAAGAAGACACGATCCACTCTCTGCCTGTCCTGAAAACGCTTGGAAGCCGAAAGCGTATGATGGCAAGATTTGATTTCCTTTTCAACTTCAAGCTGCACCAGATTGTCAACGACCCCCTGTGATTACCACTAAAAGTGATCACTAACATGAAATTTATCAATATTAATGAAGGGTTGAGAGACCCTAATACTCGCCGTCAAATATTTTGCGCGATAATCTCAAACATGTTACTCCTCCTTAACGCCACCACTCAGAAGTAAAATAAAGATGGCATTACATAAATTGAAAGCAATATTGGACCCACTCCAGAACCGGCAGCTGAGTCGGTCGTTTCATGACTTCCGAACTTATTGATTTTAGTAACCGACAATGCTGACTCGCGTCGCAAGACCTGTAAATTGACTTGTAGCTGGGGGGCAAGCGCCACTAAGGCAGGTGTTGAAATTGTGGACAGTTGGCATGACGAAACTGTGCAGTGCTCTGGGCTAGAAAATGCACTTTGACATTGTTGTGTCTACATATCTGGGGAAGTTATATACAAACTGTATGCATTTTAAATGAAATGCTGCGCAAGCAGATAACTGTGCTTGGTTAATTTTGTGCGGGTTGGTATGAAAAATGAACATATGTCAAATCATCCGTAGATCTGCAGAAGAATGAATAACAGTGCCTTTGTGAAGGCGCTAGGAATATAAGGTGATGTTTTGCACCAGAAATACAAACGGGTATGTCTTCTTGCGGTGCCAAGTTACCGATCTACGGGAGAATAGCAGTTCTCTAGAACACGTCTGAGGATGTCGGTTTATGCAATGTTGACAACAAATAGCGACTGGATGGCATTGTGCGCATATTTTTTAATGACTGCATTGCGAGCAACGCGATCTCTCTGTGGTGTATCAACGAGATGAACTTTTCGTTACAAACTGGTAATCGTGGATTAAAGTGTAATTTTCGTTCGATATTCACTCAGGTATTTTAGTTAAAACCACGTCGTTATATTAACGCTGCCTAGGTAAAAAGCAGGCATGATAAGTAGGAATAATGAATACAACTTGCTATGTAACCTTCATAGGGCGTTGTAACTTGATTATTACCAGCAGGGCACAATATTCGGAAATCACAACTGGTCATTATTTTCCCGAATTGAGCGACGAAAGGTTTTCTAATACGTGTCCAGTTCTGGGCACCAATGCCATCACTAGAAATCTAGAGGAAATCAGCTTCTCCGCCTGACAGTTGTCCTCGAAGACCAATGCAGCCTTTCTTTTGTATTGCGGTCTATTTGTGAGCCAGCTGCTCTACTTGCGCTGAGTGTTGGTGTACGTGAGAACTATAATCGCCGCATCATGCAGATTGCATACGCGCATGAGTTGTGTAAGTTTTAGGGCAACTACAAAGGCCTTATGGGAGGCCAATATTCTGATTTATAGCGGCTTTTTCTCTGTGGAAGCAGCTCAAAATTGTTCTGAGAGACTGAACTTAGTAGCGCATTGCAATGCAAGTAGTCTGCTAAATAGCGACAGTGAGTGAGGAAATGGCAACAATGGGAAAGCCACGGACGCCGATTATCTCTACGGGCAGTGATGAGGAATATAGCCAGCCTCCATGTACTCAAAGCAAAACTGTGATTGTCTGCATTCCTTCAGCTGGCAGAATTACTGACGCTTTGAAGTCACCTAATGGCGCTGCGGGGGGAGTGCTCTCCATAGCTTTCAGCTATGGAGTTTTCGCATAGGAAAGGGCTTGATGGGTCTCATCGGTACGTAGGAGTATCAGGTGTGGTGGCACCGTTTATCGCTTGAGTTATGGGAGCTATCGGCTAAGTCACTTGTAACTCTCGGATAATGTTCTTAGAAATAGCATATCTGAGCGACGCCACACCCGGCTGCGTTTGCGATGCCAGTAGCCGGCAATGTTCCACTCGACTCTATTATTACCCTGCCGCCGTAAATTACAGTTCGGAGAATAGGCATACATATAGATAAGGGAGACCTATACATGAAAACTTGAGTGTCACGCTCGGCCTTTGGTGGTATTTTTTTACAGTAGCTGCTTCTTCAAAGCGCTAGAGTATAAAGGGTTGCGCCACAAGTCAGCAAGTAGATGTTCCACGACGCCTTTCAGAAAGCGCATTATGTTTCCGTTCTGCGTCATATCGTGCATCCTGCAAGATGTCTCTCCGGTATACAGTACACCGGGCTCACTATTGAGTTAAATGCTTGAAATTTGCAGTTGCTCCTTTCTCTGCTTTATACGCCACTTGTAATTTTTTTTTTAATTCTTCTGCTCCCACTTCCCTCAGGCATGTGAGCAGAAACCTTAATTTTATATCGGACTATTGCGCCTTGAGAAAAGAAGACGAAACAAACCTTCATGGTTTCATTCAGCGCAGAATGACAGCATTAGAAGGACGCCTATCACGATCAGATATGGCTGATGTCCGTCTAAAACAGTATTCTATTGGCCAAGGCATGTATTCGCTTCCTGTTTTGACTGGTTCTTATGTGACTATATAGCTTTAGTAAAGGCGCATTATGGTCCCACATTCATAAAATTCGCTTCAGTGGCTATAAAGCGTCCTTTCAAAAACAACTCGAAAAAACATGCGTCAGCTTAATCCTCACTGAGGAGAAATCAGAAAAGTCAGCTCAGTTGTACCTATATTTATTAACCACGTCAACATTGTAGAGTGTTTCATCGTCTGGGAAACCACCAGTGTTTTACTCTGCGCTTTAAATTTTATTTTAATCTTTACCTGATACGTGATAACGCCTTAACCCCTAATTTGGTGTTCTTCCTTTGAATAGCTGCCCAAAGCATTCGTTACATGCATAGGTAGATGGAATTCTGAATTCATATTTTGCTTAGCCAAACTAAACTGCATCCCAACTATTTGGCCATTTTTCGTTGCGCGGAAAAGCATTCAATATATACGGTTCGTTGTGTAAGAACTAATGACAAATCCGCTCTCATGCGCATCTATAGTTCCTTTATTACAAGACATTTACCAAAATTATCTTCGAATAAATCAATCACAATCACGTGCTTCTAATTATCCATAACGACGGTCAGGCACTTCAGGTGGAAAGTCTTTCTAGCCTTGTGGTGAAATTACCCGCGACATTTGCATGCCAGATTTTACGAGTGAGAGATACTGCATCCTTTATTTCTTCTAAACCAATTTCATATATAGCTGGCAAGCATTGATACGTCCAACGGAGCGCGGGTTGTGTAGGCAAGGAGCGCGCGATGTGCTGTTTGCAACAGAAACGCACAGATGTTAGCATTTGTCAGCTTTAGATTTTGCAGTGCTCTCGGAATCTTATTGCGAAAGCAATACTACTTTCACTTTTCAGCCCTTCGCGTAGCGAGGCGGTAGCTACCATTGACCTTTAGCGTGACCTTTGGCGTGCCGCCAAGCACACCTGCGCAAAAACAGGGGCCCGAACTCGCGCCATAACCTCGCGAGGCGGTAGCTACCAAACGCGGCATAACTCCCGCTCCCTCCGTGAGAAAGCGCTACAGCCGGAGTGACGTCATCCCATCTGCCGCAAAAACAGGGGCCCCAGCTCCCGCCGTCAACTCGCGAGGCGGTAGCTACCAACCACGGCCTAACTCCCGCTCATACCGCAGCTACCTCCGGGGGTGCAACGCTGGATGCTATAGGAGGTGGCCTAGCGGCAGGTGGAACCAACGAAGTCTCCAGGAATGCTTTCATTTCTGCTGGCGCAAAGAATGCCGTTGCAGCTGGTGCCGGAGCGGCAGTTGTACATTCTGCCTTAACCTCGCCCACAGCCAAGTATATCGTTGCAGCCACGGCAATTCTTGCCTCGCTACTAGTTATACACAGAATAACCAGGTAGCATCCCGCAATAAACAATAGTTGAAGCATATGCCGTGGCTAGAGCGAATCACTGCATAACCATAAGTATAGCTACATGCACCACAACCAGCTACACCACCAGCCGAACCTAGGCGTAGCCATAGCTATTGCTTTTGCAATTACCAAGCTAAGTCACTGCCAATTAGTTCCTCGGCGATCTCCAAGGCAGTGAGTCGCTTTTTCGCGAAGTTCTTTTCTTGTTAGCCCGAGTTAGTCCTATGAAGCGTTAGTTTTAAAAGCCTTTTTCTGCCTATCACATGTTGGCTCAACCTTACCAGCGCGTGGCAACAAATAATCAGTCGCCTAATTTTAGAATTTGCCCCATACGATCCTCATTCCTAACTCAACAAGTAGGGGATTCGAGAGGGTCCTAAAATGATAAGTCTCAATATTGAGCTTTTGAATGAAATGGCGTAAAACCGCAAACCCACAGCCCAGTTATTAATAATTAAAAGATCAAAGCGTTCGTATATGTAATATATAAGAAATTCATCCACACGCTTTCTGCGATGAACGGTTGTTCACAAACAACGGTTGAAAAGCACACCAATGAATTGACTCTCGGCTCTTTTACTAGCAATATAATTATCTTGCTTCCAGCGTATTCAACACTGCTTACACATTACCACATAATGCTTGTTCGCACTTTCAAAATAGCATTATAATATTACTGCGAATTGGTTATTAAAGCACCCGTTATACCCGCCTCAAGCTTTGGAAGAAGACAGCATATAATATGCTCATCAAAAAAGGCGTGTATTTATTTTTTCAAATAATAATAAACCAAAGTGTCGATTTGAGTAGAAACTTCAGTGTTACAAACACAATTCTGAAAATAGTGTTCAGCGTACTCATTAATGAAAAATATTCTGTAGCTTATTGCTCTCGCTACTGCTTCGCATCTAAATTGTGAGAAATAAGTAGGTAAACTAATGAGAGAGCTTAAAGTAGAAGTTTGTAAATGTAGTACAGCAAAAAATATATCCAATATTATTGTTTTTAAGTAGCTATTAACTTATGTATGACACTGTGGAGGGTTCCATAAAGAAAATACGTAAGAGTTCGTACCTCCTTTACTAATTTCCACCGCGTCAATAAGTGTCTTCTTCGGCTTCTCTCTCACACGCATGCTTACGTTCAACGTCCTGCAAAAAACGTTTCATTAATTATACTCATACAACAAACGGAGGTATACTATTAGCAATGTGCATTTTACGACTATTGTAGAAGATAGCGATTTCAAATGTACCGGTTTTATTCATTATTCTTAGGGGCGGGTGCCATTAACCTAACGATCATTTCAATCCTGCGTACAGTAAGGTACGTGAACAAGCTGTAAATCGGGCAGCTCTACAATTAGTCTCCAGAATAAAGTTTCACGTTCATTAAACAAGGTTGTTGTTTTTAGTGTGAAATAATTATTGCCGTTTAGGCCATTTCTCCTGTCGCTCAGTTTAATGGAAGGCTGAGGGATAAGATACCAATTCTCAATGGTGGCGCTGAAGCCCCGTTAGGCGCGTGTTAATGAAGTGTTGAAGAAGAGGGAGAGAAGAAAGAAGGTCATGATGGGCGACGATGTGGGAGAAGGGATATGAAATACATACACAGACACAGTAGCTTGTTTTACAAGCGCGAATCAAGTCCGCTGGCGCACAAAAAACGGCAAAGAGCACGCACTGCCTGGACACCCTTCCTCTTGTCCTGACAAGCGTCCAGCAGCAGTTCCTCCGACAGATCCCTCTTGTCTAAACGCTTCAAGGAAGCCGCCACCATACTTCTTTCGCGCGCATACGCTGGGCACACCAATAATATATGGTCCACAGTCTCTGCGATGCCACAAGTTGAACATTCCGGCGACCACATCTGTCGAATTATATGTAAGTACTTGTGCGTAAAAGCCACGTTTAAACGAAGTCTATGTAGTAAGCATGCCTGATGACGCGGAATATCACGCGGAAAATAAAATTTTAATGTTTGATCGAGCCTTCTTAGACGAATGTGTCGGGCGTCTGGCTGGGCCCAGTAAGCTGCTGTAGCATTATTCATACAACTCGTAAGAAGGCACGTCGTGTCACCTCTTGAAAAAGGTAGAGCTGTTTGGAAGCCATTGATGAGTGCGCTTTTCGTTTCAACATCGGCTTGTTCATTCCCATGGAGCCCGCAGTGGGCAGGGATCCATTGAAACATTATCCTGTGGCCTTGCAGCTGGGCAGATGTTAGGAGCTCCATAATGTTTAGTGCCAGGGACTGATAGCCAGTGTGGCGTAAGAAGTTTTCCAAAATTTGTAATGCAGTTTTTGAGTCCGTGAATATACACCATTTTTGAGGGGGTTCCCCGCATATGTAGCGAATAGCTTCCCGAATGGCGACGAGTTCAGCAGCGGTTGATGTAGAGGTATGTCCCAAAAGAAAATGCAGAATTGTTTTCTGAGTTGGTATGACCACAGCTGCAGCGGATGCCTGTGCTGACACAGATCCATCGGTGTATACGTGAATATAATGAGGATATTCGGACCAGATGTGCGCCAGAGCAAGTTGTTTGAGTCCACTAATTGGCACCACTAATTTCTTTAGTATTCCGGGAACACGAAGGTGCACCAAAGGTTTATCCATCGTCCAAGGTGGTTGGGCGGGACGATATGGGAGCGCAATCCTGTCGGTACTTGCGACTGATGGGAGCGGAGTGCACTTGTAAAACTGCAGTCCGGCCTATCATCCAGAATCATGCTGAGTGGGTGAAAACTGTGTCTTGTAAGTGCTCGTAAATATACACGAAGTTGTTCGTGTGACAAGTATATGGATATTGGGCGAGCATGTGCCTCTTCAATTGTACCTTTGTTAGAGGTGCATCTAGGCAGTCCAAGGCATATTTTCAGTGCCTGCGATTGTACGCTCTCTAAAGTCCGCAAGCATGAAATGCTCGTACTAGAGAGTACAGGAAGACTGTACCGGGTGTAGCCAACAAACAGGGTCTCGTAAAGCCGTATTAAGGAGGCTCAGTTGGACCCCATGTGATGCCAGCTATGTAACAAAGTACATGGCAAAAATTCATTAGCCTTTTCTTTACCATAGTAGCATGTTTCGACCAAGATAGTCGGTGGCCAATAATTACTCCCAAGAATCTGTGCCTGGAGACGTATGGTATTACGACTCCATGAAGGGTAATCTGGTAGCGGCTGACACATTTCCCCGTAAACGCAATCACTGCACACTTTTCTGCCGCTAAGTATAAAGCTTGACGCCGTAAGTACATCGATGTCAATGACACAGCTTGTTGCAATCTCGCACGTAGTTGTGGGCGCGTCGAACTAGAGGCCCAGATGCAGATGTCGTCAGCATATGCACTTATGTGGATGTTAAATGGCAGTTCACTCACCAGGCCAATTAGCGCAACGTTAAATGAAGTTGGGCTGAGGACTCCTCCCTGTGGAACTACATGACCGACCTGAAAGCGGGTAGTATCTCCTTCAGGCGTAGTCATGTAAACAAAGTGGCCACTGAGATAGCTTACAATCCACAAGTACAGCCGGCCACCAACTCCCACGTCGTCAAGTGCATCAAGAATAGCATCATGTAGGATGTTGTCATAAGCTCCCTTTATATCAAAAAACACAGTAGCTACTAGTCGACGGTGACGCTTTTCGTGTTCTACTGTCGCCACAAGGTCAATGACGCTATCAATGGAAGAGCGTCCGCGGCGAAATCCAGTCATAATATTCAGACAAAGATCATTACTTTCTAGATACCACTCCAGTCTTGTCAGCACCATTCGCTCCATAACTTTTCCTACACAGCTTGCTAGGGCAACTGGCCGGTATGAGGTAATTTCGAGAGGAGGCTTTCCAGGCTTCAAAAGAGCAACCAGGCGGCTAATCTTCCAGTGTTCAGGAACAGTACTAGAAGCCCATATATCATTGAAGAAATTAAGTAGTGCAGTTCTGCCATCCTTGCCTAGGTTTGATAAGGTTGTATAAGTAATCCCGTCAGGACCAGGTGCAGATGAATGCCGACAAGAAGCAAGAGCGGCGTCTAATTCAGCTACTGTAAAGGGCACGTCGTATTGATCATTCGGCGAAGGTGGCGCGAAAACCTCTGAAATTGGTAACTGTGCCTGGTTTGTGCCCACAACCATTTTACAAAAATCTTCAGCTACGTCAGCTTGATTGCGGCTTTGATAAAGGACCAGGGCACGAAAAGAGTGCCTTTCTCACGGAGGTGTGCACAAGCATCTTGCAACATGCCAGATACGCGACAGGGGCTTATGGGGATCCAGTGATGAGCAGAACTGCCTCCAACGTTGTCGTCCTAGCCTCTCCAGGTGACGTAGAACGTGTCGTTTAGCTTTGCGACAAAGTGCGAGATCTTGCGCGGATTTCGTTCTTCTTTACTTCCTTTCAGCTCGCCGACGGATCGCGCGAAGTCGCTCGAATTCCACGTCGATGCTGGACACTGACATCGGCACACAAACATAGCGAGTGTTCTGACTTAGAGAAGAAGTAATGAGGTCCTCTATTTGAGATGGTGACCGGAGGTCCACGCTGTAAATCTCCACCGATGCCCTAAAGGCGGGCCAGTCTGTATATTGCACACGAGGCGAAGTGGCAGGTGCAAGCCACTTAATGCATACGTACGTTGGTATGTGATCACTCCCATGTGTTTCCACATCACTACACCAAGAAACAGAGGAATGGAGGCTTCTGGAAAGAAACGCCACATCCAAGCAGCTGCTATAGGTTGTTGCGCGTAGAAACGTCGGTGAGCCGTCGTTTATGTTGACGAGATCTTGCGTATGCATAAAGTCTGCCAGGTCTCTTCCTCGATTGCTCATTATGGCACTACCCCACTGAGGGTGGTGAGTATTAATGTCCCCCACAATAATACGAGGAGCTGTGCAGCACTCGGTTGTTGAAAATAGATATGACTTGTCCAAGCCAGCTTTCGGTGGAATATAGGCGCGAATTACAGAACATACTCGTCCTTTCAGGGTTAATGTCAAACAAATGTAGTGGTTCGTGCTGTGGGGCTGCAGAGCATGGCGGACGTGCGCAATGTCTTGGCGTACACACACCAGCAATTTGCTTGTTTCGTCTGCTTCTCGAGACCACAGCAGAACATATCCAGAAAGGCGGAAAGCAGCCGGCATGTTGGGCTCACAGACCACAATCACGGGAAAGCGGTACTTCTGTACCCGCTGTCGGAAATCACTCAGCCGACCACGCAGGCCTCGGGCATTCCATTGCATCACTACACTGCGGCGCAAGTGCATCGTCACAGAGGTGGCGTTAGTTTGTTGCGCCATTGTGAGTTATTGCAATGCCGCCAAGAGCGGCTCAAATGCGTCCAAAAACTGAACAGCAAACTTTGCTGTTTGCGTGTTGATGCTTAAGAGCAGCACCCGCATTGAACGAACCAGCTGTTTCAGCATTTCTTTCGCCTGCTGGTTGTCGAGGTTGTCAGAATTTTCAGCACGTGTGGCAACCAAACTGGGATGAGGCCTGGCGATGGCCTTTGATGGTAGAGCAGGCCACTCAACATCAGAGGCGGCAGGTAATACAACAGCTTCTGTCTGATCCTTGGCCTGTGACATTGCCTGTGACATTACAGCAAGAGTATTCTTAACGGGATTAGACTCAATCTATTGTGGCACCTGAGCTGTCGTAAACTGTGAAGTTGACTTATCCACGCTAGGCTTGCCTTCCGATTCCTTGTGTCGGCGTAGGGAACGGTGTTTGCTACGACGAATAGATGCAGCTGCTTTTTGATGAGTCGAGTAGTCTCCGATCATCTTCTTTATTATACGTCTTTCGTTCCTAATTTTAGGACAGTCCTTAGCCGTTGCTTCATGGGCACCCGAGCAGTTCGCACACTTGATAGTCTCCGTCTGGCATGTGTCATGAGGATGCGTACCACCGCATCGACGGTAGGATACCTCGTTTCGACAAACGGCACTCACGTGTCCGATCTTGTGGCATTTGTGGCACTGAACAGGTCTTAGAACGTACATCCGAACTGGGTGTCTCACACAGCCCACTTTAACGGGGGACGGGAGAGATTCAGTTTGAAAGACTAATTTAACGCACTTTGAGCGGCCGAAACGATGAACATCCACAATACGCGCCGTAGATTTGATCAGCGTGCAGAGATCGCTTTCACTTATATCGGGGTCAACGTCGGTGATTACACCCGCAGTAGACTTTTTCCCATGTGCAAGAAAGGAACGGACCGGCATGTTGCCAAGCGCACCAATTCCTTTCAGCTTGTCCACTGTAGCCTGGGATGAGATATCCACGGTCAGGACCTTCTTCCAGGGATTAATTCTGACTTCGTCAACTTCACCGGGAACCAGCTGGTTGAAAAACTGGGTCAGGTGCTGTCTGTTTATAACATTCAGATTCGCCGTTACCGTTGTTGGTACGAAGGTCACGGAAAAGATCCCTTGCTTTTCAGTCTTCTTCTTTGGTGTCTCACTCATTATTGATGTTCAGCGCAGCTTCCTTTTCAGGCGGCGTGACTGTACCGGCGTGTAGCTGCTGTCGGAATCCATCTCAGTCACTGTGGATTTATCAGCCTAGTCTGGAAGCTGCACGTCCGCGACGTTGAGGTGACCTGTCGAGTACGCCGCAACATGTTCGATGGTGGCGGGTGGGCGCAGGGGTCGTGCGCCTGCCATCCCGAAGGATGGCGAGATCACAAATAGCTCACAGCAATAGAAAATTCAGAAAAATGGAAGAGCGCTAGCTTTAGGCGTTCGGAAACCTGCACTTCTTCTTCCTTACTAGAAACAAGCATTCTGTTCGGTGAGCATCTGTACTTCCTGAATCGGTGCTTTCACAACGAGTAGAGCGGCGCAGTCGGTATCAATAAACTGGAAACCGACTGCGCCACTGTACTCGTTGTGAAAGCATCGATTGAAGAAGTACAGACGCTCACCGAACAGGATGCTAGTAACATAATGCGCTATCGCAAAGAATTGACGATGGGGAGGAGAGAGCATGCCGCTGCAACCTTCCGTTTTGTGACCACGACCAGACAGTGAATGAAACGTTGGCGCTCGCTGAGGCACTTATTCTTCAGCACTGCAGTACGGAACTGGGAATCGACTTACAGCCCAGAGATAAAGAGCGCGCACACAGATTAGGCACCTCCAACCTAACAAAAAAAAAGACCGATGATTTTGAAATTAGCGCATTTCAAAGATCAGCAGCACGTCCCATAAGATGTCGGAAAACTGAAGGGAACTATTTTCAGCTTTTCAGAGGACGTATCGCCTAACACTCGTCTCACACGTGAACAACTCATTGCATTTAGCAAATCTCAATCCGGTAAATGGAAGCTTCCACATAATAAACTAAAAATTGAAAAAAAAAACATTATACATTTTTTACTACGCTACCCTGAATATCATTGAACGCCTAGCGTAGCTATCTCATAGTAGGCGCCAGCAATTACATCATAACTGTCTTTCAATTTTTATGCGAATATTAAAGGCATAATCCTAAAGCGCAATTCACTTACTCAACTGATTGAAACTATCGATAGTAATATTGTTGCATTAACTGGACCTTGGTTGAATTCATCAGTTTCCAATTCGGAATTACTTCCTTGCTATAACTTCGACATATTCTGGCGGGCTCGTGTTGGCAAGCGTGGTGGTGGTACTCTGATCGCCGGGAATAGCTGACTGCAGTGCATCATGCTTGAAAAACCTTTCCCACTGAGGCTGTTTTTATGTCTTGTGATGCGGCATTCCCTCCTGTGACTATTACAGCTTGGCCGATAACTTCTTCCTCATTGATTTCCACGAAGCACTTGACAATCTAACTAGGTTACAACCTAGTTGTATTCTCGGATATTAATACTAGGTGACTTCAACTTCCCCAACATTACTTGAACTGACTCAGGGCTAATATTAGCAAACTCAGGGCTAATATTAGCAAAACATAGCTCCGAGAGTGAATTTCTTAATTCTTGCCTAACATTTGGTTTATCGTAAATGGACGACTTCCCAACCAGGCGAACTTCCAACTCTAGTAACACTCTCGACATCATCTTCGCATCACACCCAGATAAGGTCTTGCCAGTTTCTCCGCCCTCCATGCTTAGCGATCAAGTAATGATTCATGTTATATACCGATGCCATATTCCACGTCCAGGAAAGTAAAGAAAAAAATTACCTTGTATGACAGAGCCGATTATATCAAGATTAACGAAGCGCTAAGTTTTGTGAGTGGTTTTAATTGCTTTTCATGAGCGCTTCGTAGACACTAACTTGACACTATTTTATAGAAAATGCATGATATTATCAATTGTCACGTACGAACAGGTTATTGCGTACGAATCTTCATTGTTTAAGAACAGTTTAAGGCATCTGCATAAAAGAAAAAAAACGGTTCTTTCATGTGACGAAAGTATCTTGTAGTGCAAGGGCTTGAAAAATGTACGACGATGCAGAAAAAGCATTTGCTTATTTGACAAAAAAAGAAAACGATCATTCAATTCATCTACCCTGCCATCCATGCTCTGTAACAATGCTGAAAACGTTTGGATAAGTTATTATTTCTACACAAGCACTTCACTGCTCGACCTAGATGAGAACATTTTTCCAGACTAAGAAGTGGCCTGGTTGTTGAATTCCACTTTTTTTTTGTCCATGCAGCTAAAACCACTTTGCCATATTTTCCTTGTATTGATCATCCTTTAATGCCTCCCATAATATTCGATTCCATTGGAATGGTCAAACTTATCGTATCACTGAAACGTACTTCATATGCTCGTGTGGACGGAAATAATTCAAAAATACTTATCAACACTAAGCAAATCACAATCATTATTTTTTCGCTTATACTGCAGCAGGCACTTCCATCCGGCTCGGTCCCGGACAATTGGAAGATAGGCAAGGTGATTCACTTTCCGAAAAAGGTCTTTCACAATCACCTAGCATAACTACAGCCCTATATCTCTTTGTTGCGTTTGCTCAAAAATAATAGAGCGCACAATTCACTCACTTGTCATAATACTTTTAATATCTTGTAATTACTTCCACCCGAGCCAACATGGGTTTCAAAAAGAACGCTCTTGCGGGACACAGTTAGCATTATTCATAAATGATCTGAGTTCTAGTCTCGATAGTAAGATTCCAGTCACCGCAATACTTTTAGACTTCGAAAAACCTTCGACAAAGTTCCATAGAAAAGGTTATCTTTTAAAATTTCCCGACTTAATATTGATTCCCACGTTTATGAATGGATTTGTGATTTCTTGACTAAGTGACAGCAATTTGTTCATGCTGGCGATATTGCTTCTTCCAGGTCTCCCGTAGTTTCAGGCGTGCCTCAGGGAATCGTCCTCGGTCCTCTACTCTTTCTAATAGAGATAAACGACTTCATTTCAACCATTGCATCTAACATTCCCCTATTTGCCGACAACTGTGTTATCATCCTATGAATAATAACGTCGATGTGTTTGCTCTTCACACTGACCTTTTAAGTATCGAATATTGTTGTAAAATGTCATGAATTTCATTTCGTCGCCTACACTTGTATGCAACGGTTAGCTATGTATTATGTAGTTCCGTTATGTCTTCTTTGTCCTCATGTACGTACCTTGGAAATGAAATATCGCATGACCTTTCTGTACCGCTCATATTACAGCGATCACTAACGAAGTCAGCTGCGTACATTATTACTTACGACGTAGCTTCTTCTGCTAATTCTTTCGCCTACATAACATTAGTTCGTCTTAAGCTGGATTATGCATGCGCAGTTTGGGACCCTCACATTTCTTATCTGACTAAAACACTTGGAATCAGTTCAGAACCGCGTTGCTAGATTCATCAAGTCAGATTACTTTTATCGTTCTAGTGTGATTGCCATGAAATCTAAGACTAACCTGCCCTACCTCGAGACAGGACGCAAAATTTACAAAATCTAGTTCATAAATTCTATCACTCAACCCTCAAAATAATAAACCAGCTTATCACTTCACCCTTCGCACCAGGCATACAAAAGCAATTTATCCACTTGACGCACGTACTAATGCGCACCTGCATTCTTTTTTGTTCAAACAGCAATCGACTGGAATGGCCTGGCTGCGGAAACCACACCACACCAGTAATATTCATTTTAAAAAACGTAATCGAAAATATTGTTCTTTAAACCTAATCGTATTTCATTGTATTGACATTTTTGTATTACCTTGTACATCGCCTCATGTAATACCCCTATGTGGAGCATAACAAACATTTTTACTGACCATTAGTGCTTTACTGATTAGCCAATTAGATTTTCCTTTTTCTGAGCAGGTTCATTTAAAGCAGTAAAGCTACAAAAACCTATCGAGGAAAGGCATTATGCTTCACATCATCATATCGTAATGTAGACACCCAGTACATGTCATGATATTTTATCAACGCAAAATCGATAAATGTGATAACTGGTATCCGCAAGGCATTTTAACTTTTCAATAATATGTAAGAACCTGCCTCCTGCAGCCATATTATGCGCCCATAATCCGGCCTCAAAAGTAAACGACCGCCAGAGAGAAGTACTCATAAGGGTAATATAGAAGCCCTCCAAATAATGTCGTTAGAAAAAGGAAGAAGCAAACAGTGTTATTTAGGCGAGTATACTGCCAAAACATTGAGCCGCACACCTGAGAAAAAGGGGTGCCGAAGTAGAGGAGAAACAAGCTGGTTATGTTGAGGCTGTCGCGTGGAAGAGCAAGAACCAGGTCAAGCAGTTAACAGGTCCTGGAGTAAGGCTATGGTAGGCGAGTCGCACTGAAAGCAGAATTTGCTAAAGAACAGCGTTGGTTACTTTCTGCGCGTGAAGCAAAGTGAAAGCGAGAGCCAAGGTGCGTGAACTTCATGAAGATCAATAGGTAACCGTTTATTTTACAGAACAATCATAGGGGCTGAAGCGGAGGGAAAATTAAACGCACGCATCTAATGTGCGGAGCCATAATAGCAGCTTGGGATTCTTGGTTACTCATCTTGAGGTAACCGCAAAACGTCGACGTGAGCACAAGATTCTGTCGTCTTCTAATCTTGTGCTCCCGTCAACGTTTTGCGCTGTTACCTTAAGATCATATGCGGAGATCGCGGAGGCTTGGGAAACAGTGCATACCGAACGCTACTGTAACAAAAGTTATCAAGCGTGGTATAGAAACTTTGTGAGAAAATAGAAGTATCTCTGATGTAAACATTGAGTTCTGGAGAGTACAAATACTCCTTATTGAATCACAAAACCAATGCGGTGGGGCAACGATGTTGTATATGAATGTGCAGTGAAGTGCGAGCTGCCCATTACCGGAAAAGGTTTGACTAGGCAGCTAAGATAGAGGCTCAGCCTAGAGTGGCGCTATGAAGTAAGGAGGGCAAGTGCCCAAACACTATGAAGACAGGAGATTGCATAAGTAAATTATATAAACACGAGATGTTTACAAGAATGCGATGAATCAGTTATGTTAGCAGGAGCGTAAAGGTACCGTACTGAGCATTGAATCTTACATTATCACCAGGACTGAGTTATCTATTGGCGTCTACCTTGGCCGGTTTCAGATAACATCTTGCATTTAGTATACCTTTAGTTTGATGTTACAGGTTGGAAATGTATTAGTTTATGAAAATGGGGGCGGGGGATGAAATTCGTTAAATCTTTTAAATTAAACGGTGGTTACTTAATGGTTAAGACACCTCCCGAAAGCAAGGACGCGCGCTCAATGCAGGTAACAATCCAGGCCGCCGTGTACAGGGCGATTTGAGTACATAAGAATGAGCACAAACTGATCTTTTGTATTTTAGTACACTGCATGCGGTCACCCAATATGAATTAGTCGTTATATTGTATTTAATGATTATGCATAATTATAATATTAATTAACCATCGAAGTCTAAACAATGTACTCACACATATTCAAGACCACTTCTCCTGCAAAAGACGAAAGTAATAATTATTTGCATATTTTCTACATTATATGAGAAGAAAAACTTTGAAATGCCACAATTACTACATTGTGGACCAGTGCTAGAGGTATGGCAGCAGCGGCCCATTGGTCGTATTTTGGACATGAATGCCGACCGTCAACTGTAAATTTTATAAAATTTCAAGTAGATTAAAATAATCTGCCTGCCCCACCTATTGCGTGCATGAAAGAGCATGCCGTTTGAAATGTGAGCTGTAGAATTTTTCAAAATATACTTTTAGCTTAATAAACGACAGTTTCGCCTGGGCAGTGCGTGTCCGTATGCCTCGTCAGCAATTAGAAATCAAAACGTATCTGTGTGCCGCATTCCTTTTGCATCGTTTTAAATAAAACCCCAATGCCAAGAAAACTTTCTGTACAGCTGAACTAGATCTTGTTTTTTGAACCTATTGATCTCCATCCTATTCGCGTTTCTTGAACGCACTCTTTGTGGAATACAGGCTTCATGCCTGTATGAAAAGGTTTGTGAGCCCATAACTACTTTTCGCCTGATAACCATAAATTCTCGTAGTTTTTTGTTGACTATTATATTAGTAACTCGCAAACATTACGTAGTGTGCCATTCCTTTACTGCCCGTAGTTAGGCGCGTTAACATATGTTGAAGGTCATAAAACACTCTCAACAAGACAATAAGTGACACACCCAGCCACAATAGTTGATAATGCCAGTTGCAACTTTTGAATTGTTAACAAAATTTCAGGCCACCATAGAACACACACGCAATAAATAAAGGAATTCGAATATATATCACTCCAGTTTGTGTCAAACAATATCTAAATTTTCTACTATTTTTCTACTTTTCTCTCTCCTTCTCTCTCCTCTCTCTACTTTTCCTCTTTTCTACTGTTGCGATTTTGTTAAGATCTCGTTTTGTGCCTTCCGTTAAAGTGCGTACAAAATAATGTATGTATATATGTTTTGAAGAACGTACAATTACTTAGCAAATTTCGTTGTTCAGTTGCAAATTTCAATGTACAAATATCTCGACATAAACGCGAATCACCTCCATAATCTTCGATACACAATATGTAATATTCTTCAGTGTATAGTCTGGCCTACAAGAATACATAGGTATTAATTGTGGTAAATAGAATGTTACATGTAGGGGGCAAATATTATATGCGTATTTGTGTTTAAATATGCGCTTTCATGAACCGAAGAAAAGACCATTACATGGCGGCACGGTATCTTAACACAAGATAGCATCAGAATAAGGAGGCATTGTTACAAATGGACTTCCGGCATGGCTAAATTACCAAGCAGCAGTACAAATTGAATCCCTTCAACAGCCCTTCATCCCATTTGACCGCTTGGTGTGCACTTATATCATCCTGCGTTTGCTTGTAATCATGAATGTTGAGGTAGTAAGATGACTTTTTTTCTGGATTTGAACAGTACATTTTAGGCTGAACTCATGGGAAGATGTTAGATGTTAGCCATGCCCAATGCAATACAGGGATACAATTTATAACGCAAAATGCTGGACTTCACTCATCATATTACAGGGGAAAATGCGCATGCAGAATCCTGACTATGGCGTAAAGCTAACACAATGCAAGGCTGCCATCAATGCCGGCTACTAATTATTTCTAGCGGCCTAGATGTAGTACATATTTCTAATATTTTGATCCTAGACATTCTAAGCTGACTTAGAAGGTGATTTCTTTGTTGGAAAATTTAACCTTTCGTGAACATTGTGTGGTCCCACTCCAATATGTTAATCAAATGCAGTTTAAACGTATTTACGCAAGGTGACAGGTATAGGTAAGATGGCATTGAACGAGTTCTTTGTGCCCATAATAAATATATTTTCTAGAGTTCGTTGACATAGCACACATATCTGCTATGCCATGTTTCTGTTAATTGCAGGTAAAAAACATTACCTGTAAAAGCAGTTTTTATCTCTGCTACTGTCGTCAGTTACACCTCCGAGGGCGTTATATGAAAATGGGCATCTCAAGGAGCAATTTATTGTGCTTTGGCTAAACAGAAATTAGATTCACTGAAAACTCATTCAATAATACATGGTGCTGGGCTATTTGCTGAATCACACTCGGCAAGAGGACAGCAAAAAAAGTTCAACCACAGAAGAGGACATGACAAAAAATAACGGTAGAAAACACAAAAAGCGTTCATTTGTTTCAGGTCTTCTTTTGTGGTTGTCCTTTTTTCTGTCTCTGAATACTCGTTGTTGGTTTCATTTTCGGGTTACACCTGCGCGAAAAATTCCGCACGCAAACTTCCACTTCATCTGAGAAGGAACGCTAAATTTATATAAAGCTAAGTTTTATTTTAGCCACAGAAGTGTGTCTTCGGGAATTGGGAATAGAACTTCAATATTGGGTTCTGGCAGATAGTACCCGATTGTTAAACGGTCTCTAGCAATTAAACCGCAAATTGTGATCCCGTAGCGCACCCAAGCTCTCGAACGTATAACGTGCGTGTTGATCGAGTGTCGCTGAAGATTAAAGGCTTCCTGCTTCACTTGGCGTAAGGGATGAAAATTATTCATTCAATTTGTTTACAGTGCACCTTTAGAAGCCCAATCCCTAAGAATAATAATTGGGTTGCCTCGCCACTAAATATCTATAAACCACATGTTTTTAGATTTCGTACACGAGACATTCTCCGCAAGCAAATGTATGCAAAATTGTCAAATGTTCTACCACTTACATGTCAGGGGCGAAAAATTCAATTGTACGTTCGTATATCTTCCCTTGTTCCTTAATGCGCAGAAATTTTGACAACATGCACATTACGTTGTCGCGTACCCAGCCACTCGGTGCTTGACGTAGGTACACTGTATTCTCGCTTGTCAGTATCTGTAATACGGTAAATAAGCTTACAGTAAACATTTCAGCAACACTTTACTTCCGATGATTATTTACAATTTGCGAAGGTATCCTTATGACACACGAACATATTTTTCTCCCGTTACCATAAAAAATCTCCACCTAACTCGCGGCGGCTTATTATCAGGGAGCTCGACTGCTTCACTCAATGATGCGTACTGGAATCTCAGCCATGGCGCTTGCTTCTGAATAGAGGGAAAATAAAACTCCCATGTGCTGGTCAAATTAGGGCACGTTTATGAACCCTGGGTGGTAAAAATTCCCCGGGGACTCCACCACCCGTGCTATTTTGGCATATCTCATAGCTGAACCGCTTTGGCACTTTAAGCCCCATAATCGAAGCGAAATATGCTGCACAATTAATATGCTGGGGTGTGTTAATCAGCGAATAAACACTGCACCATCGCTTGTAGCATAAAAAGGTTTGTCATGGCGTCACACACAATACTGCACCACATGCTTCATCTGCTGTATAAAATATAATATCTGCCCATCTGAATTCTTCCGCCCAAAGAAATGACCATTGCAAAGTGAGTACTCGGCATGGACACGGCTGCATTTGGCAGTGTCACAACAAGCAGTTACAGTACTCGGAGTTCAATTCGGTGACGTACATTATCCCGCAGCCGAAATAATCCAGCTACGTGTTCAAGTTTGTGCTCATCATGTGTTGTCACCTTATTGAGAGTGTGACATGTATCAAAGAGGCGTTCGACTGCTATACAATATGATCAAGATTCTTTTAGCTGATAAATGGACGTTCTGACATTAGCTCGCGTCGTTTCGAATACAAGGTCTACCTCACGTTCAGCGTACATTGTTCTTGCAACAAAGCGGAACGCATATCCAACAGAAGGAATATCAATTTGTACGTCAATCATTCATCACATCAAGACTAGATCGTTTAGCATTCTTCGCCAAGCACATGATAAAGGCATATATCATTTTCAAATATGATGAACATATCGTGTTATACATATTGTGGAATACCGCGAAAGAGACAAAGGAGATAAAGTACCAAGAAAACAGAAGACGACATGGGATCTGTCTAACAGCTGAAGGTTTATTTGAAAACACATTAACAATATTCTGTGAAAGTACTGAACATCAAAAATAAGACATCAAGAATTACGCTGCAAGGAAAGACATTTACCAAAGAAGGTTATTTCATTACCCTGTAACGCAAAGAAATATTTTGCCACACACTTGTCAGGGTTGCTAGCAATGCAGTACTCTTCAGAGATTTTTCTGCCAAACTTGTTGTTGCTGCAGTAATGGATCGTCGCGTTAGGCAAGTCAGGCAGGCAAGTATTATCTCTAATCTGAAGATTTCTGCCGCTGTATTGTCCACACACACACACACACACACACACACACACGCACATACAAGAGATAGATTACTGCTAGACATTCGCAATGATGACGCGCACGCGCACACTACCAACTAGCTATTTATTTGTGGTATGAAAAACCAAGGCAGAGAGGAAGAAAAGGAAACAAATCAAACAAGAAACGAAAGGGACGATAAGAATAAAAAAATTGGAGGCAATTCAGAGAAAAAATGTTGAAGCAATAAATAAAACATGATTAATTGCACAATGCACCTATCTTCTTGTCCTATCACGCAAATGAAGCAGTAGCAATTCCTGCCTGCTGAGCGCTACAGACAGTACATTCACGCACTCCCCCTCTTGGCTTTAATAATCTCTCGCTACAAAGTATTATTTGCCCTAGGCAGCACCTTGGTTTCCGTAAACCTAGCCCCAAAATGTTTACCACTTCGGTCCTGTTGAGTGCAAATGTTTTAAATACGAGAGCAGCGGATTGCCAGGTTACCTGGAGCCGACATGCTCCACATTAATATATGCGCTTCATAACATCTCATTGAAGCATCGGCCTGTCTGCCACAGTCGTCAGAAGGATCTTGTCCATCACTCCTTTGAAGCAGTTGACGAAGTGCTCTTTCCCTCAAGTAAAAGGGTCTGTGCAAGAAGACGAGCGGAAATAATTTCTTTTTTATGCAATGACTATCTATGGTAGTCGTTCTCTCTGCGCCAAGCGAAAGGTGAAGTCATCAGTTTTAAATTAACTCTAGTTGTTTTAGATACCATGTTCTTGCTCCAAGTAGGCCATAGGCCGTACACCCGTATCCTGAACATGAGCCTGCCATTGAGCAATACATGTGTAGAAAGCATGCTGTGACCAACCGCGAGGTTTCCACCCGAGCACCTTCATTATGTTCATATATTTAGAGAATATATAATTATTTTACGCAGGTTAAGAAGATTATTGCTTTCTGAAATGTTAGCCCTGTATTTTCTTGTTTTACATAGTACACTTTGATTTAAGGTCAATCAGAGTAAGTCTATACAGCTTTCTTTCTTCAGAAATAAGAGATCAACTGATATAGGTGAAGAACATTTGAATCCGTTTCTTTATGCCGAGATTCTTGGCTAGTTTTATCAGACCTGCATCTCTCTGCAATTTTTCGAGAGGCTTAATATGTGGATGCAGTTTGAAAACGTAGACCTATACAGACTGTATATAGGAGCTTGCACTAAGTTTGCGATCTCGGTTTTTTTATAATGAACAGTGCTGTAGTTAGAACACATTCCTTAGGTGCCCCGTTCCCTTAACAAAAGTTAAGCAAAGAGCGGTATGAGAGGAAAATTTTGAGACCTTAAGCATGCTGCCACGGACCCCTAGTGTGCCAATTCACTGTAAATTGCAACCTTCTCTGCAATGTCACTCCATCTACATGCTAAAGAAACTACCAAAAAGCGTTGGTAGTGTGTGAAACTCCTCATGCCGGGTTTTTGAATCGAGCAAGCAGTTAGTGGCATAATGTACTTTTTGAAACAGCACCGGTAGATGACAACAAGATAGCAAACTCAAGGACGAATAATAATCGACTATTTCAGAACGGTTTTTAGATATTTCACAAGATGACTTGTGAGTGGGTCATACCTTTGCGGTGTGTTTTCAGGCTTTTAAATTCAAGAAGCATACTTTTATTGCTATCATCTGGTATTGATTGACATAACCTTAACTTAATAAAACTATTAACTGCCTCTATCAGAGGTACTAAGATTAGGTCAGCATCTTATAAATATTTTTTTCAGAGACATGCAGTCTGTGTACCAGAGAATATAACTCTTCACTTGCTAGGAGGGTAATTTGCGGCAATTGTTTTTCACAGGTAATTTTCCACTTAAAAGTGTAGTGTAAGAAACTCAAAAGATCGCAAACATGCTTCCCTAGCATATCTTCTATTCGTCGATACTTTTCGGTGTGTGAAGGAGGTCCGAAAGTTAACTGTGCAGCGGAAAAGCGGTAGTTTGTTTTGCGCACCTGCTCCAAAATCTAATGGCTTCATCGCCAAAGGAGATGAAGCCATTTATGGGTGACTGACATCTATTGTAGGATATTATCTCATCATACGACGCCATTACGTAGTTCCGCTCTCCCAATTTTTTATTTCACAAATTTTTCAACGGTTAAATAATGCCCGAACATTCATCTGGCTTTTTCTTCTTTCGTTCTGGTTGCTTACGTCTTTTTAACGGAGCGGACCTGTGGTATCTCCTCTGCTTTTCGGGCAATGCTACTGAGTGCTGTAGTAAGGACGCATGCAGGTTTTTAAGATTTTTCGGCTTGTTCAGACAGAGAGTCTTCGAAAGTACTTCCTCCATATTACAACACCCTGTAAACAGTGATCAGACACTTCGGTTTTGTTTAAAACACAGAGGCTTGCAGTGGAATCTTGTATATAACCCAACAATTGCATATTGCCACAAGGCGTAGAGCACTTAACGACAACTTGCCAAGAACATTCTAGTAAGATAGTGAACAGAAGATCGCGAAATAAAAGTTAAATCAAAGCAGCTGTTTTTCTGTATCCTTGCTTGGCAATTCCTGTAATTAAAATCACTGAACAGGCATACATCAATAAAACAGAATAAAATATTTAAAGGAGCCATGTATTATCTGTTCAGTGCCCCAAATTCGAGTGGGTATTAAAAGATCGGAGCTAGCAGCAATTACTTTGGTTCCCAAATAGGAAACCAAACTTCAATTAACATTCCTCCAAAATGCCTTTCACATCTTTTGCGCTCTGATGATTTCTCGCACATGAGGCAAGATAACAAAACAGAATGAATGATGCTCCATTTACAGCACCTGGGAATTTCTTTTCTTTTTGTGAAGAGTAGAGCTGAACAGAAAATTACCATTCTTCAGTGCTATACACTATTATCGGACCATACATGAACATGCGAAGGTTTATTTTATTCTGAATTATTACATCTTTGTCACATCCACGTGTATTTAGAAGTCATCGCTTTCTATCGACAGAGCGTGTCCAATATCTGATTGATTGCAGAGGCACATGTAGGTTTCTCGTGCGAACGTTTCCCCTTCGTACAGTAGCATATTTTCAGGGTTTTATAGAATTTATTGGGCTTTACGACTCTGTCACTCTGGCAACTTGGCTCACTGCCCAAACGCTAGAAAAAGACCACGATGCTTGAAAACTGGCTCTTGTTATCAAATTTGAATGTAAGCGAAATGCATGTTGCACATTTTCTCTACAAAGCCTAGGCATCTAGTCCGTAGAATTTTTTCGCAGAACTCTCGATTATAGTGGCGTTTATAATTTACGCGGCTTTTTGGACTCTAGGTTATTAATACCACACCATACAACGAAAATCATAAGAGCTGCAGTATAAAATGTTTTGATTCTGTTTGGGCTGTAACATGATGGGAAATATGAAATAAAATAAACATTTGTATGGTTTTATACTAAAAATATTCTGCATGAGCAATACCTATAACTTTATACTCAAGGCAGTTCTTAAGACGTTATATGAAAAAAGGTGAAATTCCCATACACAAAAAACCAATTGCCTACCCTTCTTGGATCTTGGTATTTTCGAAGGCTATCTCCAGGTGAAATTCGTACCCCCCGCGCATTCACACCAACCACGGCCGCCATGATCATAAGTATTGGACATATTACTGCAAGGAAGCCCATAGCTGAACTGAGAGTAAAACCTCTTCCAGAATATTTATCAAAATGTGCTCCAGCTTCACATTTCGTCCCGTGAAGACGTTATATACGCTCCTGTGCAACTGAAGTCATAAGATCACTAGAGTCAGAGCAGCATTAAAAGACCAAGTGACACGAATAAATATGCCGTAGGTGTAAATGACGCTAAAATATTTTATACAATGCATTTCATCTGAAAGTTAACCAAGCGGCAGACGTCATTTAGGGACTTGTTTTGTACCAATATATTATAGTCAGAAAAAAAAGGAAATCGCATGAAAATTTTCTGTGGAAGTAATCAGCGTGGAATTGATCTTTATATGTGAGCTTTTATTTTAGGGTACAACTGCGTGGGCGCGACGTTAAAGACATTTGTTTTACCTTGCCTTCGTGAATTTTCGGCCATTCTACGCCGACGACGTTACGCTATGGGTACCGGGAGGAAGCGACGGACACATCGAGACAACGCTGCAAGAAGCGGTCAACGCCATCGAGGAGCAGCTGGACGGGTCTGGACTCGTTTGCTCTCCGGCCAAGTCAGAACTGCTGGTGATTCCCCCGAAAGGATCGGGCAGGAAAAGAAAGAATATGGAAGTCAAGTACGAGCGTCCCAAGATCACGGTCAAGACGGCAGGAGGACAAGTAATACCGGAGGTCGAGAAGATTCGAGTACTCGGGCTGCTCATCCAGCGAAACCGAGCCAACGGTGAAACGGTCAACAAGCTCGCGGGCAAAGCGGCTGCGGCAATGAGACTCATCAAGAGGGTGTCCAACAGAAAAGCGGGGATGAAGGAGGAGAGCCTGACTAGGCTCGTTCAATCCTTCGCAGTTAGCCACATAACGTACGTGGCCGCCTTCCACAACTGGAGGCCGAGTGAACGTAACAAGATAGACGCCACCATACGCAAGGCATATAAGGCGGCACTCGGTCTCCTCGGGAGCACGAGCACCGAAAAATTCATGGCGCTGGGAGTCCACAACACGCTGGACGAAATAGCCGAAGCACAGAGAACGGCGCAACTCGAGCGTCTCTCTGAAACGAGAACCGGAAGACAGATACTGCGGGACCTTGGCCTCGAACCGAGGGAAGGCAAGCAGCAGAAAGACGTACCTATACCAGATAGCATCAACAGAAAGCTCAGGGTCTTCCCGATCCCGAAGAACGTGAACCCCGAGCACAACAGGGAGCGGAGGTTGGCGAGGGCCAGGGCTCTCGTAGACCTCCACGCCAGAGAAGAAGGCGCCGCCTACGTGGACGCGGCGGAGTATCGAGGGAACACCGACGCATACGCGGCGGTGGTTGTCGGGGCATCGACGGGTGCAACGAAGACCGCGGTGAGCGTCCGGACTCGAGAAGCGCACCGGGCGGAGGAGGTGGCCATCGCCTTGGCCGTTTCCGACCCCGGATGCACTACAGTGTTGTGTGACTCTAGAACGGCAGTGAAGAACTACGCCAAGGGTAGGGTATGTAGTGAGGCCGCGCGCATACTGCGCAAGGCCGAAGACATCGAACGCAAAAGTCCTGTGGTGATCAAGTGGTTTCCGGCCCACATGGGCAGTGACGTGTCGGAACGCGGAAACGTGAACCACAACGAGACGGCCAACTCGGCCGCGCGAGGACTAACCAACCGCGCGGCTGCAAGCACGGCCGACTCGGAGTCTTGGTCGCGGCGCAGTGCCAAGGACAAGATGACCACCTTCAACGAAATAGTGAAATGGTACAGACTGAACAGACAGACTATGCCGCCACCTCACCCGGGGCTTACCCGGAAGGAGGCAGTGTTATACAGACAGTTACAGACAGGGTCCCTGCTTACCCCGGTGCTAGCTAAGCACATGTGTCCGAGTGTGCACGCGAGCGACATGTGTAGACTATGCGCGAAGGAGAGAGCCACCGCGGCTCACATCCTTTGGGACTGTAGAGTAAATCCGCGCGAAGCCAGCGAGAAGACGACGATCCCGCCGCAGCTAGAGGCTGCAACGAGGAGCTGTGATCAAGAGACACAACTCAAGGCCGTCCAGCAGGTCTCGGCAGCTCTAGAGAGGCAGCGACCGAGCGAAACCGAGGAGAGGGGGGGCAGCACCCCCAAGAAGGGGGCGGCGGCCCTCTCGAACCCGCGGAAGTAGCGAGGGACGTAACAAGACCTCAAGGAGCACAACGCACGAGACTGACGTAGTGGCCGCGTCGCGGTAAAAGCTTGTCCTCCCTGCGTGGAGGGAGCCTAACCGATTCTGCAGGCATTTTAAATAAAAGTTGTTCTCTCTCTCTCTCTCTCGGCCATAAAATAGCTACCCACTCTTGGAGGCGAGTTCAATAATGTTGCTAACGTCATTTTACATTAAAATCGTGATATACTTATATTTACGCAACTAAATAAAAAGAGTATATTAACTACAGCTTTTAATTTATTACTCTCAAATTCATTTCGAGTTTGTTTGCTGAATATTTGCAGCGATAATTTAGAAATAAGGGTCGCTTTTTTTAGCATTTTAGAAGCTCCTCAAAGCAGTTTCTGGTCAACAATGTTGTTTTTATGTAGTCAAATGTCACGTTGAATTTCTTTTATTTCTTTTGACGCTTTGACGCTTTGTTCGTGTATCAATTTCCATGGTTGTACTGAAAAAAGAAAAAATGAAGAAATGAAGGGAAAAAAAGAACAAACGAAGATTTAAATGCCTCGCGGCATGATATTACCTTTAGTAAACCGAAGGTTTTTCTTTTGGCCCCGTCGCGTTCCAATGAATTATGGACACGGTCTTATGAGGCCTCAAATTGCATTTTTCTTGCGTACTTAGATGACGTCGTTCTTTCAGATATTTGGACACCTCTAACGCCTTCGAGCTGTCTTCGAAGCTATCCTTTCGGCTGATTTCACACAAAATCCCTTAAATACCACTGCAGCTATACTGAAATCCTGTTTCTGGGTCCTGCGAACACTGACAGGTTGTGACCGGACCCGAATTAGACTGCAACCGTCTCAGTTTCACGTTCCAGCTAATTACAAGGATGTTCAGGTTTTTTAGGTCTTTGTACATACTACTGAAGGTACATTCTTGCTGCGTCTCAGATTGCGGAACAGCTGACGCACTTCAGTAAGAAAGACACCTCTTTGTGTCGAATCCTAAGCAGCAGACAGCTTTTTCGTTACTTCGCGAGCACCTTCGTACCTCACCAGTTCTGGCGCACTTTGAATTAGAGGGTGAAACCAAGGTACACACTGACACCAATAATATCGGTCTTGGTGCAGCCCTCGTCCAATATAAAGATGGAATTGAAAGTGTAATTGTATGTGCTAGCTGCCCTCTGTCATGCTGAAACGAATTACACAACTTACGAAAAGGAATGCCATGCGGTCGTGTAGGCCGCGAAGATGTTTGACCCGCTATACTGGCGATTTAAGTTTGGCAAGAAAAACATAATCCTTGCAGGTGACTTCAATATCCTTGGCATTGATTGGCGCAATAAAAATTTTGGATCCAAACATGACTCGGACGTTCTTTGTGATATAATGTTTGCCCATATTCTAAAACAAGTCGTCATGGAACGAAATAGGGTACGTTGGTCTGCCAGCTCTATTCTAGACCTCGTATTCATAAATAATTCTTTTTCTAATTCCTCCACCACAGTGCACGAAGGAATATCTGACCATAAGATAGTTGTATCTTTCCCTCTGTCAAAAAGTCGTCAGAAGAACGCAATCAAACACAAAATCATAAAAGACTATTCAAATCTAAGGGATGAGTCAACGCTCGATTACTTAGAACTAGCGTTCGAAAAGTTCTCAGCAAAGAATGTTTCAGAATTGTGGGCAAAATTTATGGAACACTGTCAGCACTGAATTGTCAATTTTATCCCAGACAAAAAGATACGCTTGAAGAAGATAAATCCTTGGATCAGTCGACATATTATCCATTTAAAAAGAAAAAACAAGCGCCTAAAAAGAAATAAGTCTCCAAAAAATGCTACCTTAGAAACACTGAAGCATGAATTATCTGCTAGCATCCGGTCTGCCAGGCAGCGTTACATTACTGAAACCCTCCATCAGTTCATAAAAAAAATTCAAGCAACTTTTGCAACCACAACCGGGATCGCAGGGAGCCTATCCAGCAAATAGTTGTGAATTCAGAATCTTCGTTATATGATTCGCTATTACAAGCTCGATGAGTTTGCGATGAGATGGATTGGAAGTTAACGATATTGGACAGTAGTTCTACACCAATGAGCGGTCTCCGTTTTTGTGAATAGGTACAACTCTGGCCGTGAGCCAGTCAGGGGTTAATGAAACAGACAACAATGATTCATGAAATATTTTCACAAGAAAATGAGCTAGAGATTCTGCATAACGTCTTAAAAATTGATTGGGTATATCATCAGGGCCAGAATAACTCTTAGGATCGAGTCTTAGGAGCATCTCCACAAGCCCCTCCATGAGAGAACAACACATTATTTTCGCTTGAAGAATCGCATATATTGTTCACATTAACATTTTCATGACAGTTAGTGGAAAACACATATTGGATATAAGAATTAAAATGTACCGCCATTTCTTCTGGAAATGTGATGGACATTTCAGCTCTTAGTACATGCCAGCATGACTTCAGAAAGAAATTTTCAAATGTCGCTCAATTAATCACCGCCATTCACACCTTTAGCGAAATACTAGATAAATCCGGACACATTGACGTCATATACCTCGATTTCAGCAAGGCTTTCGATAAAGTTCCGCATAATAAACTACTTCAGAAGCTTAATAGAATTGGAGTGCCTGCACCACTCATCAACTGTATTTCTGCTTACTTAAAACAGAGAACGCAGTATGTGGAGATTGACGGATTCTGTTCCCCCCACTTGATGTTACCTCCGGTGTTCCTCAAGGGAGTGTGTTGGGTCCTTTATTATTTTTTATTTATATAAATGATTTGGTCTCTTTTATTGATGAAAATGTTAAAGTTAATCTTTTTGTGATTATTGTATGCTATTTAAAGAAATTCGCTCTGGTTCAGATCAAGCCCAGCTTAATACAGTTTTAAATGATGTTGCGTGTTGTTGGTGTAACCAATGGGGAATGTCACTGAACCTTGAGAAAACCGTATTAATGCGTATTACGAGAAAGAAGGTGCCTCTGGACTTTGTCTACACCCTTAAAAATATACATGTGACTAAAGTAAATAAATACAAGTATTTAGGCGTAATAATTATTGACTAGCTAACATGGAGTGATCACATTTCTCATATAACCTCCTCTGCAATGAAAAATCTGGGTTTTTTAAGACACAAATTTAAATGTGCACCAAGTAACGTAAAAAAATTAGCTTATGAATTTATTATTCGGTCAAAAATGGAGTACGCTGCCGTGGTGTGGGACCCTCACAAGAAAAAAGACATCGCACGGGTAGAAATAGTTCAAAGGCGGGCCGTACGCTTCATCTATAACAAATAGCGAAATTCGGATTATCCCTCTTTCCTTATGAAAACGAACAAAATAAAACTGCTCTGTACCCGACGAAAGATAGCAAGATTAGAATTTTTACACTCCTTAATTCATGGAATGCTCGGAATATCAGCAACACTTTATGTCACACCATCCCTCACTAGAAAAACATGACACACACACAATTATAGCCTAACTCCACAATTCGCCAAAACCAACATCCACAAATTCTCGTTTTTTTTCTACGAACAATCAGGGACCGGAATGTACTGCCTGGGGACGTTTTCACTTGTTAAAAATTCAGGGAAGCCATTGGCAATGTTTTTGACCACAGAGAGAGTTTTTGTCTGGTTGTTTGTAATGTTTTTGACCACTGAGAGAGTTATTGTCTTGTTTTTATTTTTTTTCTTGATGTCGACGTAATCAAAATGGCTATCTGTACCAATTAATGCTTCCAGGTTATTTGTAGAAGTGTATCTGTGCATGACGTGCAAAAATTTCTCCTTTTCTTTATTTCTTCTTTACACTGATTTTGCCCATCCTGCTTGGACCAAACAGGTCTGCAGTATCATGCAAACAAATAAATAAATAAAACACGTACTATCATTCTTTGCGGCGGCTGGCAAATCTGCAAGACACAACTGGACGCTTTGCACGCTGGAGTTTATGGTTTCGGGACATTGACATAACTATTGTTTATTAGTCACGTCACAAACATGTCGCCGACCAGTTTTATATGCACCTGTTGACACAGCAGATGGTGAGGTGGATGACGACAACGGCAATCAAGGTACCCTATGCGCACTAGAGCGCATGGACGGGTAGAGGGCTAATCCAGACCTTCCCCACATCGAATATTTTCAAGAGTGAGATACGACCTTCCTTCGATGCCTCTAGCAAAGCCTTGGTTACCTGTGTATGCCGCAAGGCGCCTTCTATGGGAATACCTCCCAGGGCCAAGAACAAAGTAAACGTCACTTGGGAAGGCATAAGAAGTACAGAAACTGTCAAGGCATGCAAAGGATTAAGACAATGTTGTCCTCTGTCACCACTGCTGTTCGTGCTTTATATGATAAAAATGAAACGGAGGATACAAGAAAGTATCCTAGGTTTTAAGGTTGTAACCTGTCGTATAGATTCGCCTCACCGGTTTATTGTATGCAGACGATATTGTGCTGTTGGGAAAGACCAGGCAGACTTGCAAACTACAGTAAATTAGTACGAAGAGAAAGGGGACGCTCTAGGTTATAGTTTTAGTGCAGATAGGTCGGTCTGATCATTTTCAACGGCTCAACTGATCAGGGTCTTAAAATACAGGCCATGAAATACCAAGAGTGGCAGAATATATATATCTCGGGGTATAGGTAAATGAAAGATTGTCATACATTGCAGAGATACAGTCGACATTGGAAATAATTCAGAGAGCCGTCAGACGATTGCCGATGGGTACCCATGGCAAAACCACCAATGACGCGGTGCAGGGAAATATGGTCTGGGCATCTTTCGAAGTACAGGAAGCTGAGAGCAAAATATTATATGAGCAACGCCCGAGGAAATTGCAATGTAACAGGTGGGAAGCTAAAGTATTTAATTACTTATACCTAAAAAGCGTTGACTCACAATGGAAGAAAAGAACAAGGAAGCTAACCAGTAAGTATGGCGCTCACAACGACGAAGAAATAAAGAGAGTTAAGCAACAGGTGAAAAACACAGAAGGTAAAAATTGAATAAATACCGTCGAAAAGAAACAGTGTGTGGAACTATACCGAAAGTGGAAAAGGCAGATTAGGAAGGAAGCTTTTTTGATAACTGAAGAGAGTGTGCCCTAACTATGGAAGCTAGATCATTGTGCCTTAGAACACGCAGCTACAAAAAGAAATTTGATCATGAAGATGACACATGTGCAGTATGTAGTAAATCCACAGAAACAATTAAACATGCTATACTCGAATGTGTTAGTGTCCATCCGGATGTCGATGCTGGAATGGCCAGTCTTCCTGGGGCATTGGGGTTTAGAGATACCAGTGGCCTGGTGAATGAACCTGCGGTTAAAGCTGGCAAAAAAAGACTGGAAGATTGGTGGCTTAAAAGCAGAAAAGTACTATAATGTTAATAATGTCCGAAAATTACGTGAATAGAATGATGGTATAATTAACTGATCTAAAACAATAATGAGGATGTATGCGAAAAATAAGTAGGATGATAGCAACTGCTAATACTCCGTATCACAGGGAACGTTCCTATATTCCATTCATGCAGTTCTAGAGGGGTGGGAACGTATCGCGAGCACCTCCCCCAGTCATAGGGCAGTGTTAATTGAGGCAAACCAGATGGATCCAGCTGCTCAGGAAGTACTTGCTGCTGAGCATCAGGCGTAGCGAACCACGAAGACAGTGACCAACTTCTTCGTCCTCGGGCGCGCACGTACGGGATGCATGCCAGTGGCTATAACGATGCAGACGACGCAAATTCGCAGTGGGATATATATATATATATATATATAGATTGTGTGAGCCTTCCGTGGATGTTCTTTAATTTGTTCATTCCATGATCTTCCTCTTTCATTTGTACATACCATCATCATCGTCCCGCGGCGCCGGCTCCGGCGCGCGCCTGGGCTTTCATCATCACCATCATCAGCCTAACTATACCCACTGCAGGGCGAAAGCCTCTCCCATATTTCTCCACTTAACCCGGTCCTGTGCTAGCTGCATCCACTTGACCCCTGCGAACTTCTTAGTCTCATCCGGCCACCTAACTTTCTGCCGCCCCCTGCTACGCTTTCCTTCCCTTGGAATCCAATTTGTTACCCTCAGCGACCATCGGTTATCCTCTCTTCGCACTACATGTCCTGCCCATGTCCATTTCTTCTTCCTGATTTCTACTAGAATGTCGGTAACTTGAGTTATTTCTCTGACCCACTCTGCACGCTTTCTATCTCTTAATGTTACCCCTACCATTTTTCGTTCCATAGCCCTCTGGGTTGTCCTCAACTTAAGTAGAACTCTCTTGGTTAGCCTCCACGTTTCAGCCCCTAAGGTGAGTACAGGCAAAATGCAACTGTTGTATACTTTCCTCTTGAGCGATACGGGTAAGCTGCTAGTCATAATCTGCGAGTGCTTGCCAAATGCGCTCCATCCCAATC
>JAJIZL010000267.1:93462-108380 GCA_023969395.1 Amblyomma maculatum | reverse complement strand
CATCATCATCGTCCCGCGGCGCCGGCTCCGGCGCGCGCCTGGGCTTTCATCATCACCATCATCAGCCTAACTATACCCACTGCAGGGCGAAAGCCTCTCCCATATTTCTCCACTTAACCCGGTCCTGTGCTAGCTGCATCCACTTGACCCCTGCGAACTTCTTAGTCTCATCCGGCCACCTAACTTTCTGCCGCCCCCTGCTACGCTTTCCTTCCCTTGGAATCCAATTTGTTACCCTCAGCGACCATCGGTTATCCTCTCTTCGCACTACATGTCCTGCCCATGTCCATTTCTTCTTCCTGATTTCTACTAGAATGTCGGTAACTTGAGTTATTTCTCTGACCCACTCTGCACGCTTTCTATCTCTTAATGTTACCCCTACCATTTTTCGTTCCATAGCCCTCTGGGTTGTCCTCAACTTAAGTAGAACTCTCTTGGTTAGCCTCCACGTTTCAGCCCCTAAGGTGAGTACAGGCAAAATGCAACTGTTGTATACTTTCCTCTTGAGCGATACGGGTAAGCTGCTAGTCATAATCTGCGAGTGCTTGCCAAATGCGCTCCATCCCAATCTTATTCTTCTTGTTATTTCCTTTTCGTGGTCCGGATCTGCGGTTACTACCTGTCCTAAGTAGACATATTCGCCTACTACTTCCAGTATTTCGCTACCTAATGTAAACTGCTGTTCCTTCCCGAGGCTGTTGTACATTGCCTTAGTCTTCTGCATATTGATTTTCAAGCCTACCTTTCTTCTTTTCCTATCTAGGTCATCAATCATTATTTGCAGTTCATTCCCCGAGTTGCTTAGCAAGGCAATGTCATCAAGCAAATCGCAGATTACTGAGGTATTCTCCATCTACCTTTATCCCTAACTGCTCCCATTCTAAATCTCTGAATACTTCCTCTAAACAAGCTGTGAATAGTACTGGGGAGATTGTGTCTCCTTGCCTAACACCTTTCTTTATGGGAACTTTGTTACTTGCTTTATGCAGAACTATGGTTGCTGTGCAGCCACTATATATATCTTCCAGCACTTTCACGTACGGCTCGACTACCCCCTGATTTCGCAAAGCCTGCATCACCGCCGAGGTTTCAACTGAGTCAAATGCTTTTTCGTAGTCAATGAATGCTATGTATAAGGGCTGGTTATATTCCGAGCATTTTTCTATAACCTGATTGATGGTATGGATATGATCGATAGTAGAGTACCGTTTCCGAAACCCTGCTTGATCCTTTGCTTGATTGCAGTCTAAGGTTGTCCTGATTCTATTAGTGATTACCTTAGTAAATACCTTATACGTAACAGACAGTAAGCTGATTGGTCAGTAATTTTTAAGGTCCTTAGAGTCCCCTTTCTTGTGAATGAGGATAATGTTTGCATTTTTCCATGCTTCCGGTACCGTCGATGACACCAGGCACTGCGTATACAGGGTGGCCAGTTTTTCTAGCACGATATCACTCCCGTCCTTCAGCAAATCTGTAGTTATCTGACCCTCTCCAGCTGATTTCCCCCTTTTCATAGTTTCGAGTGCTTTCTTGACCTCGTTGACCTCGCGCCTGGGCTTTATCATCGGAGTAAAACGCCAGACTCGGCATCCCTTGCTTTGCCGTCTCGACTTTGCCGTCTCGACCTGGCCTTTTTCCACAAGTGGTGGAGGTAGGACTTGATCCCCTTGCTGTTTTGTGCCCTGCCTCTCGCTGGAGCTACGTTCCGGTCGCTGTTTACCGCCTACCACCATCGTTATGACTACCGAGAGTACCCAAGAATCGGCAGCACCCTCTACCTCGGCTGCACCACCCGCTCCGACTGTGCCCACACGACAACGCGACCCGCCGCTGTTCGCTGGTCGTCGCGATAAAGACGTCGATGACTGGCTGGACACCTATGAACGCTGCAGTAATTACAACCGGGGGACGATGCTCTAAAATTTCTGAATGTTTCTTTCTGTCTCATTGAGGTCGCCAGAACATGGTTTATTAACCGCGAACCCCACACCACTAACTGGACCACGTTCAAGCAGCAGTTCCGCCAACATTTTGCGGACCCAGCAGTTCGGACTGAGGTTGCGAAGAATAAGCTCGCCTCTCGCCTCCAAGCTCCCGATGAGTCGTACGCGTCTTATATAGAGGCCATACTTGCACTTTGCCGGCGTATTAGTCCCACCATGCCGGAACCTGAACGCGTACACCATATCTTGAAAGGAATTAATTCAGTGACATATAACACCCTGATTGCCCAGAATCCTTCTACTGTTGACGCAATTATTGCGACCTGCCAACGTATCGACCAGCTGCAGTCCTCCCGATTGCAGCCCGGCATTGCTACTGGCCCGGCCTCTGCTGACCTAGATCTGCGGGCACTGATTCGAGCCATCATTCGGGAGGAGCTCCAAGCCCTCAAGCCTGTCTGTCAACATGGGTGCGATCATTCTTCGGTACCTTCTAATGACGCCGGTCTCCGCAACATCATTAAAGATGAGCTGGCAACAATCACTCGGCCTGTGGTGTCCGACCCTCCTGCACCCCGCCCAGCATCGACTTATGCACATGTCGCCGCATCACCACCTCCTTTTGTTCCGCCGCCCCAACTGGCACCGCCTTACAACCACATCAACGCCGTGACGACGGCTCAGCCTACGCCACCCTATTACGCACCTTGGCGCCCATCTCGCCCAGTGTGCTACTACTGTGCAATCCGAGGGCATATATCCCGCTTCTGTCGTCGACGCATTCAAAACGAGCGGCGTGGTTACGACGCCTTCGAAAGTGACGTACCCTCATATTATCAGCGGCGACCTATTCCCAGCCCACCTCGTCGATCCTCTCCACCGCCGGTATCCTCGTCTGAACCAAATGGCGCCCATGTATCTCGACGCCGGTCACAAATGCCCGCCCCTTTAGCTGCACACCAAATTGGGACACAACAACACAAACAAAACACAGCAAGGAATGTCAAATAAGAAAATTGTGAAGTACAAAGGCAAGATTCATAATACCAATTGCATTGACATAGCAGTCAACAACATAAGAGTCAATGACGTCACTGGATGTCAAGAGCAGAGCGAGGAAGGAAAAAGATGTGCAAGATCAACAGCGTTGAAGAGAAGACAGCAGTGAAGTGCAGTGTTGGTGTGTTCAAGAAGAAAAGTATTTTGTGCAGTGCAGTCTTGTGAGGTGCGGTGCTGGATATTTGAAACGTGTCTTCAGTACGGTGCAGTGTTGTGTGAGACGGCTTTGGATATTCGAAATGTGCATTATGTGAAACAACTGACCAGAAGGAAGGCTATTCTACTATGTTGAAGACAGAAGCGTGGAATCAACTGAAGATAGCAAGTACAAGGGTGCGTCAAGTATTGAAGTGTGTTTTTAGCGGAAGAGCAGAGACACGATGATTATGAAGTTTATGTTTATCCATATGTTAAGTATAAATTTGTGTTTATATAACTATTATGGTGTATCTAAATGTATAATGTACAAGGTATATTCCTGGAGTAAATGTTAATATGTGTACAACATCAGTATTATATGCAATTTTATGTTATGTTCAGCATAAATCTGTGTTTATATAATTATTGGTGTATCTAAAAAATAACGTAGGATGTATAGTGTTTGTATAATTGCTAATGTTTATTGTGTGCAACGTTCATTATATTACAACAGTGAATATTTTGCATAATCTAAACATGCATTAAGAATAAACGCCGTTGATTGCGCTGGCCTGCTCCCTTGGCTGGGGGACGCGATGATGGTATACTTCTCTCTCTATCTTTCTCTTCCTCTTTTCAAACCTCTACTCTACCCTCCCCCCCTCTACTATATTTTTTTATATACATAAAAACACTTTTGGTCCTAGACCGTTTTATTTAAATTTCGATTGGAATTTTCCTCACCCGCGATACATTAGTGGTGCGGGAGAGATCCCACTTAGGATCTCAATCTACTCTGTCCCTTTCCCCATACCGCCGCTCAGTTTCCCCTCTCCGTCCCGCAACCACTCTCCCTGTCCGCAATCCGGAAAACTAAGTGTTGCAGTTTCCGGAGGTCAAACTGCACTCTGCGAACTTACTAAAAGTCCTCCTGATCGCCCGTATAACGTGATTGCTGTTATCGCTGAAGGTTTACAGGTCGAAGCTTTGATTGATACAGGGGCTGCAATTTCTGTCATTCACGCTGATTTGTGCTACCGTTTGCGAAAAGTGACAACACCATATGATGGGCCTGAACTCCGTGGAGCCAGTGACGTCCCTTTGCGCCCTTCAGCGAAGTGCACCGTACGAGTTGTTATCGACGGCATCCGCCATCATGTGCAGTTTGCTGTACTCTCACCTTGTGCGCATCTGATGATTTTTGGATGGGATTTTTTGTCAACCGCTTCAGCGTTAATTTCTTGTGGTGAGCGTGTTATCCATATGACAGACAGCGATTTTTCATCTGACTTTCCTGAACGACATCATCCCCTCGTTGCCGCCGCTGATACTGTTTTGCCTCCTCAGTGCGAAAAACTGCTTACTGTTGTTTCTGACCACATAGCTGACGGGGACGTACTCATAGCACCATCATATAGTCATCTTGCAAGCGGCATCGCCTTTCCGTCAAGTCTTGTCCGGTTCCACAACGGCTCAGCGACAGTAGTGGCCACTAACACTTCACGTGAATCCCTCGTGCTCCCAAAAGGAACTTCTCTGCATTGCATGGTGGATGTTCAACCTTTTTCCCTGATGGTGCTCACCGCCCCTCCGCCTCAGCAACCTGTTTCGTCCGACGTCTCTCTTTCTGTTCTCGCAAAGACTATTAATCCTAAACTCACGCCGAACCAACGCCAAGAACTGCTGACATTGCTTCGACACCACCAAGCCATTTTTGATGCCACTTCCACACCACTGGGACAGACTAGTGTTGCGCACCATCGCATCATTACTGAAGGTAACTCTATCGTTCGCCAATGGCCTTATCGGGTTTCCCTCTCTGAACGAAAAGTAATTGAATAAAATGTAAATGACATGCTCCATCGCAATATAATTCGTCCCTCAACAAGCCCATGGTCCTCCCCAGTAGTGCTAGTTAAAAAAAAGGACGGTTCGGTACGCTTTTGTGTTGATTACCGCGCCCTCAACAAAATTACCCGCAAAGATGTATATCCGATGTCACGAATTGATGACGCCCTTGACTCTCTCCAAGGCTCCGAATATTTCTCAACCTTGGACCTCCACTCAGGTTATTGGCAAATACCTAAGCACGAGGACGACAAAGGAAAAACCGCTTTCGCAACACCCGATGGCCTTTACGAATTTATTGTTATGCCTTTCGAACTTTGTAACGCACCAGCGACCTTTGAAAGAATGATAGATACTGTGCTTCGTGGCCTAAAATGGAGAACCTGTTTGTGTTACTTGGACGACATTGTCTTTTCGGAAACCTTTAATGACCATCTCACGCGCCTGAATGAAGTCCTCACCTGTCTCGCTTCGACAGGCCTTCAGCTCAACACCAAGAAATGCCACTTTGCACAGAAGGAAATTAGAATATTGGGACATCTGGTCAGCCATGACGGCATTCGCCCCGATCCTGAAAAAATAATCGCGGTCTTGAACTTTCCTCGTCCACAACGGACTACAATTTGCGCAGTTTCCTCGGCCTCGCCTCTTATTTCCGGGGTTTTATAAGGCATTTGGCAACTATTGCTGCACCACTTCATGAGCTACTTAAAGCACGTAGCCCTTTCGTATGGACGGAACAGTGCGAAACTGCTTTTAGTGACCTAAAGCACGCCCTCACATCAGATCCTGTTCTTGCCCACTTCAGTGACAGCGCTCCAACTATCCTGCACACCGAGGCCAGTGGTCACGGTCTTGGCGCTGTACTTCTGCAACGTGATCCAACATCGCGTGAGAAAGTGATTACCTTTGCCAGTCGGACTCTGACTCCAGCTGAGAAAGACTACACCATTACCGAGCAGGAGTGTCTTGCCGTCGTCTGGGCTGTCCAAAAATTTCGCCCTTATCTATACGGTCGGCACTTCACAGCTGTTACCGACCACCATGCTCTTTGCTGGTTGTCTTCACTCAAAAATTTTACAGGCCGACTTGGCCGCTGGATTATACGCCTGCAAGAATACCATTTCGACGTCACTTATAAATCTGGTCGCCAACACCAAGACGCCGACGCTCTCTCTCGCTGCCCACTTACGGAATCTGCCTGCTGTTTTTCTTCGCAACGCATTTCTACCTCTGACCACAGCCGACCATCTCTTCCCCCGACGCATATCACAACAGTTTCTTTTGACGATTCTGAGCACAAACACGCACTCCGCTCGCAGCAGTTAGCTGACGCCTACTGCCGTCCTATCATCGACCGCTTTATCGGCGCTTCGGACCCGCCCAATGCTAGGCTTCGCCGACAGCTTCGCAATTTCAAGCTCGAAGATGGCATCCTACTCCGTTACGTGTATTGCCCTGATGGAACTCGCTGGATCCCAGTCGTGCCGCGTGTGCTTCGCCCACGTATACTGGCGGCTCTCCACGATGACGCTACTGCAGGCCACCTTGGTTTTGACAAAACCTACGACCACGTGAGAAAACGATTATTTTGGCCTGGCTTATCTTCCACCGTTGCCAAATACGTCGCATCCTGCCCTCTGTGCCAACGTCGCAAACGACTGACTTCTTCACCCGCTGGCCTTCTACAACCTCTTCCTTGTCCCGCCACGCCATTCGACGTAGTCGGCATCGACTTATATGGTCCCCTACCTCTCTCCGATGGGGGTACCCATTGGATTATAACAGCTGTCGACCACCTCACACGCTACGCTAAGACAGCACCAGTACCCACTGGTTCCGCTGAAGAAGTAGCAAATTTCTTTTTGCGATAAATTGTATTGCGTCATGGCGCTCCTCGGGTGCTCCTAAGTGACCATGGTACAGCCTTCATATCGAAAGTCGTTGCCGAAGTTCTTCACGCGTCATCCACCCTTCATAAGCCAACCTCAAGCTACCATCCCCAGACTAACGGTCTGACTGAGCGTTTTCATCGCACCTTGTCAGACATGATATCCATGTACATCACACCAGATCATCGAAATTCGGACACTATTCTACCATTCGTCACATTCGCCTGTAACACAGCAGTACAACGGACTACCGGTTATTCTCCATTTTTCCTCGTTTATGGCCGTCCTCCCACTACAATTCTCGACGCTTCATTCTTCTCTACGCCCGACTACTCCACATCAGTACCTACCCATTTTTTATCTCGTGTGGCCAGATGCCGTCATCTTGCCCGTCTCAACACGGCAGCGTGCCAGGAAGACCGCAAGACTCGCTATGATTCTACACATCGAGTGGTCTCTTTTTGTTCTGGCGACGAAGTACTGCTTTATACACCATTGCGCACCCCTGGCCTTAGTGACAAATTCCACCACCGCTACGTAGGTTCCTATGAGGTCATATGCCAAACTTCCCCAGTGAATTACAAAGTGACGCCTGTTGATACCCCAGCTGATCGACGCCACCGTGGAACTGAAATTTTCCATGTGTCTCGGTTGAAACCGTTTGTGCGCCGCGATGCATCGCTTAGTTAGGAGCGGCCAGGCTGGCCGCTTCCGACCCCCAGGCAGATTGTGTGAGCCTTCCGTGGATGTTCTTTAATTTGTTCATTCCATGATCTTCCTCTTTCATTTGTACATACCATCATCATCGTCCCGCGGCGCCGGCTCCGGCGCGCGCCTGGGCTTTATCAGCGGAGTAAAACGCCAGAATCGGCATCCCTTGCTTTGCAGTCTCGACCTTGCAGTCTCGACCTGGCCTTTTTCCACGATATATATATATATATATATATAATATTGTAAGGTAATGCGAATGTCGGGCTTGGCGGATCAGGTTTTATTGGAGACCTGAAGCCCTGGTCACAAACTGTAGCGAACCACACTCAGCGATGACGATGAGTATCTACAAGAGAGAGCACCATGAAGATGAAGTTGGACGAATCACCCGTGTCCCGTGTGAACGATGAACCGCCTAACAGCGCTACACTATTTCGCCCGCGCATTTTAAGTGACCAGCCTAGCTGCAATTAGTCTGCAGCATTGCGCCGAATAAAAGGTTCATGTGTGAAGCGTGAACATCTTCAGTGTCACGGTAACGACTGTCCGGAGGAGGGTAAAGATGGCAGACGCGAGAGCTCACCGGGGAGGTTTCTGCAAGAACTGAGTGGGACCAATGTAACGACGCTGGAACTTGTCACAAAGGCCAAGACTGCGTAATCGTGTCCGGAGTAGCACTTCGTTGCCGGGACGGAACGAAACCTGGTGGTGGGCTGCATCATAGCGGCACTTCCGATCTTCCTGGTCAGCTTCAGTGTTGATGCGAGTAAGCCGGCGCAATCTGGCCACTCGGGAAATGAACTTGTCAGAAGAGAAGATGAGGAACTGGCACGTGTAGAAAGGAAAAAGGCATCAGAAGAGGTAGCAGGAGAACGGCCGTACATGAGGAAAAACGGAGTGTAACCTGTGGTATTGTAGGCGAACATAACAAAAGGAAGTATTATGTCCCAGTTTCGGTGGTCCTGGTCAACGTACATAGACAGCATGTCAGAAAGCGTGCAGTGGAACCGCTCAGTCAGCCCATTTGTCGGCGGGTGACAGCTGGAGGTCAGTGTTTTGTGTGTGGGTGAGGCCTCAAGAACTTCGGCTAAACTCATCGACAGAAGTGTCCGACCAAGGTCACTGAGAAGCACTTGAGGGGCCCCATGGCGCAGTACGAGGAATGCCAAAAAGCAGGTCATGACCTCAGGTGCTGAGCCATTAGGTAGGGCAGCGGTCTCAGCGAAGCTTGTTAGGTGGTCGATGGCGGTGACGATCCAGCGATTACCTCGTGCAGACAATGGAAGTGACCCGTATAAGTATATGCCAACAACGGCGAAAGGAGTAGCGGGGCAAGACAGCGGCTGTAGTAGGCCAGAAGCAGGAGAAGGCGGCCGTTAACGGCGCTGGTATAGCAGACAAGAGGCGACGTATTTGCCACACTTCAGGCGCGGTCTGGCAAACTATGTCTATATATGTATATGTATATATATATATATATATATATATATATATATATATATATATATATATATATATATTGTCACCAACACGAAGCAAGCAGCAGAACAACCGAGCTGGCCCTTTTTAATCAAGCGAAGCTCGAGACAGACAGGGACGACACTCGGCCACATACCAAGACATTCGGCAACTTGGTGGAGCAAGAAGATCGTCACCAGTGTGGCATTGCTCCCCTTCCAATGGGCATCGACCCGATGCCGCAAGCTAGGGGAATAATAGAAAAGCGGGGCAAGTTATGCGGGACAGTCTCTGGTTCTGGTTAGAACCCTAAAATAGTTTACCTATTGTAATATGGCTTCATTCTGGCAACGTGAACTATTTCAGACTTCGATTGCCGAGAAGAGCGGACAGTGCCTTGTGGTCGCACCTCGTCGTTCACCGCGTTGAGGTGGCGGAGCACCCTTTAAGGTCCAAATGACCGCCGCATAAGCTTTTCAGATTATGCAGATTATGACTAGCAGCTTACTGGTATCGCTCAAGAGGAAAGTGTACAATAGTTGCATCTTGCCTGTACTCACCTATGGGGCTGAAACGTGGAGGCTAACCAAGAGAGTTCTACGTAAGTTGAGGACAATCCAGAGGGCTATGGAACGAAAAATGGTAGGGGTAACATTAAGAGATAGAAAGCGTACAGAGTGGGTCAGAGAAATAACTCAAGTTAACGACATTCTAGTGGAAATTAAGAAGAAGAAATGGACATGGGCAGGACATGTAGTGCGAAGAGAGGATAACCGATGGTCGCTGAGGGTAACAAACTGGATTCCAAGGGAAGGAAAGCGTAGCAGGGGGCGGCAGAAAGTTAGGTGGGCGGATGAGATTAAGAAGTTCGCAGGGGTCAAGTGGATGCACCTAGCACAGAACCGGGTTAAGTGGAGAGATATGGGAGAGACCTTCGCCCTGCAGTGGGTATAATCAGGCTGATGATGATGATGGTGATGAAGCTTTTCAGAGCGCCCTCGTAACCGTATTGGGCTCCATAGCCAGATTTGGTCGTCGGGCGTGCAAGTCACCGCTCAGTGTCGCTAGTTGTAGCGCTGGGCGTCGTGTACTTGTTGGTGCCGAATTCGCCATCGGGCAAGCAGGCGTGCAGCTTCTGCGTCACGAATAAACTGGTCAGCCCCCCCCCCCCCCCGACAGTGGAGGGAGCAGAATCTGGAAGAAGAATGGCATCCAGCATAGCCAAGGGTTCGCGTCCATGAACCAAATGAAATGGAGTGAAGCTTGTTGTTTCCTGGAGTGCAATATTGTAAGCGAACGTGATGTACGGCAGAATTCGGTCCCAGTTCCCATGACCGTCGTCTACATACATAGAAATCATATCGGAATTTGTCTTGTTAAGCCGGACAGTCGTCCATTAGCTTGAGGATGATACGCTGTGGTCTTGCGGTGGGTGGTGCCACTGAGTCGATGTACCTCACTCGTGACTGCCGACGTAAACGAGGTTCCTCTATCAGTTAAGACGACTGTTGGCGCACCATGCCGGAGTACAATGTTGTGAATGACGAAATGCGCAACTTCCTCTTCGGTACCACGGGGGATGGCTTGGTCTCACAGTAGCAGCTGAGGTAGTCAGTGGGAACCGCTATATACCTGTTACCCATGAAAGACTTAGGAAATGGGCCCAGTAAGTCTATGCTGACCTGTTGAAATGGGAATTTCAGGGGATCGATAGGCTGCAGGAGCCGAGCTGGTTTAATGGGTGGTATCTTCCGCCGCTGGTACTCACGACAGGTACGGACGTGCCAGTGTACAACGGCAGCTAGCCTGGGCCAGTAGTACTTTCGGCGTATCCGTGCGAATGTGCAAGAAAAACCGAGATGGCCGGAAGAAAGGTCATGGTGGCACGCACGAGGAACTTCGTCATGTATCGTTGTGTGTACCACAAGCAGATAAGCAGTTTCTGTTGGATAGTAGTTCTTGTAGAGCACACCATCGCGCAGGCAAAATGACGACAGTCTGCGCCTGAAGAGCTGAGGAGCAGATGATACGGTTCATTCGAGGTATTCGATGAGGGGCAAAAGTTCAGAGTCAGCCCGCTGCTTTCGGGATAAGGTGGACGTCGCAATAACACCGAGAAAAGCGGAATCGTTGTCGGAGCCGTCCGCGTGGCGGGGATTAGGGGCGGGGGACAGACAGTCAGCATCACTGTGTTTCTTGCCTGACTTGTGCACGATAGTAACGTCAAATTCTTGCAACCGAAGGCTCCATCGAGCAAGTTGACCCGATAAATCTTTCAGGTTTACCAGCCAACACAGAGAGTGATGGTCGCTCACGACACGAACCGGGCGACAGCACAAGTACGGACGAAATTTCACGAGTGCCCAGACAACAGCGAGGCACTCCTTTTCCGTAGTTGAATAATTAACTTCGGAACTGGACAAAGTGCGACTGGCGTAAGCAATGACGCGTTCTGCACCGCCCTGCCACTGAACAAGAACCGCACCGAGGCCAACGTTACTGGCATTCGTGTGCACTTCCCTTTCAGCCTCTTTGTGAAGTGGCCAAGTATAGGCATACATTGGAGACAGGACTTGAGTTCTGTGAACGCTTTTTCCTGGTCGAGGCCCCAAAAGAACAGCTCGGCGTCTTTTTTAAGGAGGGTCAGAGGTTCAGCGATCTTGGAGAAATCGTTAACAAAGCGACGATAGTACTTGCAGAGGCCGAGAAATCGACGCAAGCTTCGTGTTTTTACTGGTTTGGGGAATGAAGCGACAGCGGCCGTCTTTTCTGGGTCTTGGCTAACACCTCGAGCGCTGACAATGTCGCCGAGAAATTTCAGCTCGTTAAAAGCAAAGTGGCATTTTTCGGGTTTTAGAGAGAGACCGGCAGATCGGATGGCCTCGAAGACAGCGCGCAAATGTTCCAGGTGCTCGTCGGACGTTTCCGAGTAAATCACAACGTCGTCAAGATATACTGCCACTTCAAACTAGAGAGTACAGTCTGAAGTGGCAGTATATCATTCGTTGAAATGTGGCAGGGGCCGAACACAGGCCAAACGGGAGCAGTTTATTCTCGTACAATCCGTCCGGCGTAATAAAAGCGGTCTTCTCACAGTCTCGCTTGTCAACCTTTATTTGCCAATATCCTTTGCGGAGGTCAAGTCATGAAAAGTAAGTCTGTAATCTGCGCAGAACCTCAAGGTACCATCCTTCTTCGCGACGGGGACAACAGACGAAGATCACGGGCTCGTCGACGGTTGGATAAAGTCGTCCTGAAGCAATTCTGTTACTTGACGGCGAATGGCATCACGTTCTTTTGAAGACATCCGGTAAGGACGCTGTCATTATAGACGTTGGTCATCGGCAACTATAATTCAGTGCTTCGTTAGAGGCGTCTGTCGGACCTTGGAGGTTGATGCAAAAAAATCGCGGAACGAATTGACAAGATTCTCTATGCAGCGCTTCTGACTGGGCAAGAGGGGCAGGTTAACATTGGTCTCAATGGCTGTAGGCGTCATACTGTCGAAGTCTGACGTGTTCGATAAAGCGTACTGGCCTGTACATTCGCCAAGTTCTTCAAAATAAGCAACCGCCGTGTTCGCCGTCAAATGTTGGGGTTCACATGTGAAGTTTGTCACTAGCACTTCGGCTTAGGCACGGACCCGTTCGATGCCCCGAGCTGCACAAACATGTCATGTTAAAAGCAGTGACATGTTAGCTGCTGCAATCCCACACGTGCCGGTACTGTGATCACATTCGACTGTGACGAATTTGCTCGCTCGCGGAGGGATCGTTATGTGCTCGTCACAGACGCGCAATATCGTTTTCCGGAAGTCCGTGTTCCTATCAACGGCTCGCTTGGTTGGAAATGATACCCTGAGCTGCTCCCGAAGGTCTATAACAGCACCATACTCTTGAAGAAAATCCATGCCTAGAAATAATCTTTGCAGCACTCTTGTAATACGGCAAATATGCCAGTAAAAGCAAAACCGAAGATCTCTATGCGGCAAGTGCACATGCCAATCGGCATCATCACATTACCACCGGCGGTACGTATCATTGGCCCAGACCAAGGCGTCAATACCTTACGGAGTTCCGTGTCTAGCTGGCTGCTCATGACGGAGAAATCGGCGCCGGTATCCACAAGTGAGTCACATCACATTTTTCAGCGGTTACAAAAATTTCCCCGGTAAAAATGCATCCGCAGCATGTCGGTAAGCTCATCGGATCGGGTCGTCGTCGCTCGTACTGTCGCGTCAAATAGTCGGGTGGAGGCTGTTTAATCTCAGAGGTAGCGGCGGCCTCAACCCCGCGGAGCCTCTGAATTGCCCAGAGGAGGAGTACCGATTGGGCGAAGCAAAACGACTCGGGGATGACGATCGCGACTGCCGTTGTGGTGACTTTGGCTGCATCTTGTTAGCAGCCAGGTACTCCTCAATCTACTGTGGTCTTTTGCCATAGCGGAGTCGAGGCGCGTTTTGTGGAAATCCTCTCAAACGTATTCTCCGGTATGGGCAATTGTGGAGAATGTGACCAGGTTCGCCGCAGAGATAACAGAGCGGCCGTCTGTTTGGCGTGCTTCACAAATTCGCCTTGCTGACAGCGGGACGCTGTTATTACTGCGGCTCGACGGGGTGCAGATCTTGTTGCTGCTCGATGGGGCGCATGTAGCGAGGCGGTGGTCCGACAACGGTCCGGAATGGATCTGGCTCGGCGGTAGGTCGACGTAGGACATCACTATAAGTCATGATGCATGGCTCCGGTTAAGTGCTGGTGGTGGCTGCACCGCTCACCGGATTTCATCACGGATGACGTCCCCAGTAGAATAATGCAGTGTAGAGGGAGCATTCACGTGGAGGTTTTGCAGCTTTTTGCGGACAATGCTCCACCCAAACTCCCGCAGTGCCTCGTCCCTGGCTGATGGCACGGACGCGTAGCAGGGTGTGGCCGCTAATATTTTCTTGCGACCGTATTGGGTACTCCGTTCCTGCAGCGAACGTTCCATGCTGGTAGCTTCTCTCGCGAAATCTGCGACATTTCTTGGAGGGTTGCAAATGAGGCGAGCGAACAGCTGCTCCTTCACCCCGCGCATGAGGTGCCGTACCTTCGGTGCCTCGGGCATAGTAGGGTCGGCCCGATTGAAAAGCCGCGTCAAGTCCTCGACAAACATTGCCACGCTCTCATCTGACTGTTGAGACCTGGAACGAATTGCAATCTCTGCGTTTTATTTGAGCGCACTCGAGCTGAAAGTTGTAAGCAACTCACAGCGAAAGGTTGTCCAGTTGACAAATGATGCCTCGTGGTTTTCAAACCACTTCTCGGCCGAGCCTTGCAGTGATAAGTACATATTCATTAGCTTCCGCTCGTCGTCCCATTGGTTAAATGCGGCCACACGGTCAATACTGACCAACCAATCTTCCACATGCTCGAACCGGTCACCATGAAATGATGGCGGTGATCGCGGTGCGAGAAGGATGAACGGTGGGGCGTTGCTGGAAGGCTGACTTGTCTGGCTGCTCGCCGTGGATGTCATGGTTTGCAGTAGGGTGGACAGTGGTTCGAACTCAGGTTGCAGACATCAGAGGCGAGGGCTAGCTTTATGGACGGGAGCCGCGCCCATGCGTTGATGAGCAGCTTCACTGACGTCTTCGGGGGCAACGTACAGGGGATCGTATCCTGCACAATCCACCAAAATGTCACCAAAACAAGTAGCAAGCAGTAGAACAATCGAGCTGGCCTTTTTTAAATCAAGCGAAGCTCGCGAGCGACGAGGACGACGCTCAGCCACGTGCCAAGACATTCGGCCACTCGGTGGCGCCAGAAGATGCTCAGCAGTGTGGATATATATATATATATATATATATATATATATATATATATATATA
>JAJIZL010000267.1:66373-93062 GCA_023969395.1 Amblyomma maculatum | reverse complement strand
GGGGGGGGGGGCTTGTGTTAAGCTACGCTACCACACCGGTTGCCCTTTACACCCCAGGAAACCACTGATAGCAATACAGCTGAGTGATCGGTGAAAATATGTGGAATATAAGCTCTCGCAATCCAAACAACATTTCAACAAAGCACGATGGTGTCCCACAAGTCACACAAAAAAATCTCGATCCATGGATGTGGTGGAATTGCAAAACTGGGAAGTGGGGCAGACATAGGACTTTCAGAAAGGGGAAGCATGATGAGTGATGCATCACAAGTAAAGAAGGGAAGCCTGCTCTTCCACTGGAGCAGGCAGTGGAGCACATCCCCCTGTGGCCAGAGCTTTATGGAAAGCAGAGTCCTCAGGTATTTTAATTTACGTGGGCTCAATTAGCTGTTGTCAGTCACAAAAGCTTTTTATGCATGGTAGCCCAAAAAATCAAAGCGAGAACAAAGTTTTCCAGAATGCTCTTTAGTGCGTTTTAACTGTGCGCACACTCAGCCTGCTAGAGAATTCTGTTGAAAGCCTTTCACTGTCTTCCAGATCGCTATTACCACCATGTGAATGTAAGCATAAACCGATGCAAATGAGTGCCTGCTATGTACTGGATCAAATGATGTAGCACTTAATGATGCAGTCTTTTCAGCCCATAAAAGAATATTTTTTATGATTTTTCCTATTTTTGTGCAGCTCTTGGGCCTGCAGCACGGGAAATCGACACAACTGTTGGGGACCTGAATGATGTAGGAGAGGTAAGCAGTATTGCCAGTTTCTTCATCTTCTACTTTGTTGTCTGTGAAGGGGAAGAAAAAGATTCTTTCTTAGGGCATACTATCAAGTCAGCCTTCAGAAGCATTGAAATTTTTAATGTCAAGGCAAAGAGTGTAGTTCATTGCTTTCGCCATGTGGGTTATAGTCGACCATCGCCTTCTTAACCCCCCCCCCCCCCCCAAAAAAAAAAAAAGATTTGCATATAACCTGCACTCCATTTTTAAGAACTAACTTGAACTAACTTTTTCAACTTTCGTGTGGGCTATAGTACACAAGTACTATGTTATATGCAATACCTTACCGCAGCCAACGCCAGGTGTGAAATTCTGAATCCATCCCCGTAATCATTGAAATCACTTGCAAATAGTACTACTATTTTTGTCTATGCATCAAGGATGCGGGCTGGTGCTGGTTATTTGGGTCTGAAAATATTAAATGTTCTCCAAAAATGCACACATATTTCAAGGCAAAGGGGAACCCACCTGTTCTTGCCCCACTAATGCCCGCTTCGTCTCCCTCACCAGCTTCATTTTATTGCATGAGGGCAGGGGACCAGCAAAAGTTTCATCGGTCGCTCCTCTTATGCATGTAGATACGTAAAAATGTGCTTGATGTGGTCTCATGTGTACATCAGTTACATTACCTGAATGGAAAGTATAGTAAACAGCAAATTGGTTGTCAAATGAACAGCTAATGGGCTTGCTCCTTGGTTGCAACAGTGTTCAGCTCTACTGGTGCCCTTCACTGCCCAGCAGCATTGCGGTGCAGCAGCCATGAGACAAGCCCTCCCATAGCGTTACAGACGAATTTCATGACAGTGAGCATTGAAGGACTCTGCTGTTACTCAGAAATCGAATAAAAAATTACAAGGATTCAACGCTGCTGAATCAAATATTGAGTGAAAGCATTAGTTGCAGGTGACTGAGAGTTCTCTTTTTCTTCTTCCTCAAGCCCCGCTCTAACCAAGCCGTATGAACGTGCCTTAGTGGCCTATAGGGGTAACGTGAATGCCAGGGTCCTAGCAGGCTGATTCTGACATAACCGTCCCATGTGAAATGAGAGACCCAAGTTGGCAGCTCCTGCCAGCCCGTGTGTCATGTGGGGTGTGACGTGGCTACCGGCGTGTTACGCTGAAGGCTCGAAACCTAGAGTAGTATTGCTTTCGCAATAAAAATTGTAATTTCTATCTTCATACATTTCTACACTTTTTTCGCTTTACCTTATAGGACACAAACACAGGTATGCTCGTTATACAGGAGTTGTAGGTCAGATGAGTTCTGGCATTTAAGACAATGTTACAAACCATTTGTACTATGCTCTTATCTGTTCTTCAGGTCCATGTGGGTCATGGGAATTACATCAGCAGTGGCACATGGGAGCGACTACAAAATTCGCCCATGGACTCCACCTTCTGTAAGCAGTTGGCAGTCTGCCTGTGGGGCAGTGAGGTGCTGGCAGAGAGAAGTCTCACAGGCACACTGTCTAACAACGCTATTTCTAAGGGGGCGACGAAGACGTACCCACCACTCTCCCCCATGAAGGTGGCTTCAGTGTCAGGTAAGCCAAAAACAGTTGGTCTAGCCTATAGTGCACCGTGTATTCTAGTAAATCTACTTTCAACTGCATGCATTTTATTATCAGTTCGTACCAAGTATCCTATAGTTTTTGTTTTGTTTACAATGCGATTCATTGCTTTGTATATTAGGTCCTATGCTGCTGATATAAACACACCTGTACTCTAACTTCTACTCCGAGTAGCTCTCGAGGTCTGTTTTGTATTTAAGAAGCCAGCCTCCACTCGAGTTACTCCTCAAGTTAAGGAAAAGTGTCAGGTTTTCATTGAGAACCTCGAAGTTCCAGCAACACTATCTAGACCACCAGTTTGCCTGTAGATTTGTTGGACATAGCAGTGTGGATTTTAAATAAATCCGTAAACATTATGGATACAGGGAAATGTGTGCCGACGGCTAAGTGACGGCCTCAGTTCATTCGGCACGGAATTTATAGCAAGATATTGTTCTGCGACCTCTTTATTATTATTACCAAACCATCGTTTCCTTATTTCCTTTGCTCTTTTGTGCTCATGGCTCACTTGTACAAGGGGCAGATTTTCCTCGAACAGCCTCCACCCTCCCCTCCCACAAATATATTTACCGTAAGTACTCTCATAATGAACCCACTCGCATCATGAATCCACCACCGACTTTTGGTGCTGGGAATTTAAAAAAAGTTATAGTGCGCATCTCTTCGTTTTCTGCCGTCGTAGCCCATAGAGCATTTCATGGCAACGTACCAAGATGCTTCACAGCGATATCATCTAAGTGCATATCATTTGAAGTAAGCTCTAGTACTAAAGGGGGGGAGGGGTGCTTGGCAGTGTCAGGGCCCTTGACTGGTAAGCTAGCAGCTACTCGCGGTTGCACAAGCTGCTGGTTTTCATGACCATGGCCGGACTGAATGCAATTGCACTCTCCGCTGCATTCAGTCCGGCCGTATCAGTACATGCCATGATCGGGCTCGGTGGGCGCTGTCCACTGCCACAAATCATTGGAACGCATGAAGCAGCAAACACCTTTTGAAGCAAAAAATCGAGGTGTCATAATTGCAGCTGACTGCATGCTTTTATTGATGTCCGATTAATTGGAGAGTGGACGACTCGCAAAAAAAAAATATGCCCACATAATGAACCTTACCCCCAAAACTGTCACCAATTTTTCTTGAAAAAGGTGGGTTCATTACGCTAGTATGGTAAGTGAGGACGACGTGCCTTTGAGTAAAATGAAGGATGTCATTGGGTATGGGAGGCGTTTAGCTATCAATCCATATAATTAAAAACAACAAAATGCAATGAGAAAGTTCAATAAAGCTGAAATTCAGTAAATATGCTCTGGGTTTTGTTTAGAGAACTTTGTATCTACGGCAACCAGCTCAGTTATGATTGCATTTTTGAACTCAGTGGAGCGAACCACATCTGTTTGCAGAGTGCAGAGTTTTGTGAGATTCTAGCCATAACTAAAAAAGTTAGGTTTAAGACCCTCATCCCCCCTTAGAGAAGCGGGCTTTTCAATTGCATTTTAAGTTAGAGCTCCCAGCTGATGTCCAACCATAGTGGGCTGTTTGCTTTTGGGCAGTCTATTTCACTATTGCTGCTGCAGTGTCTCAGTGGTACGGTGCTTGCCTGCTGACCTGAAAGAAGCTGGATCGATCCCAGCCGTAGCAGTCGCGTTTCAATGGAAGCAAAATGCTAGAAGCGGCATAACCTACAAAACACCAGATGGTCGAAAACTGTCCTGTACCCTTCAATATAGCATTCCTTGTAGCTTGAATTGCTTTGGAACCTTAGGCCCAGTAAACTTCTTTAGTTGTTTCTTGAAGTTCCTTTTTTTTCTTCTCGTTGCTGATAGTCCCGTCTCCTTGCTTTGCCGAGACAGTTTTTCCAATGGGCCGAACTAAATGAACAAACTTCTTTAGTTAACGTGTAAAGGTTGGCCAGATGAACACATACAACACAATCGAAAAAGAGCAGAAGGGACAAAAGAGTTGGGTCGCCCTCCGGCTTAGGACAGTCCATTGTCCCAAGTGAGCGTACGGGAGATCGTCCGTCTTCTCCCTCGCTCAGGCTGCAACTCCCAGGCTACCCCCGCAACTCGCCGTTCTCGTGCAGTCTCACTTTTCTGTAAAACGTCCTTGGCGTCCCACTGCCGCCGTTCACAGTTTCATGGAATCCGTAGCCGAGATACAGTTCGCCTAAGTGTCTCAACCCTGGCCTTTCCACCACTGGCATGCCACTCTCGAGGACATACACGAGATTTACGGCTGCCTCTTACACATACCAAAGAAAAAAAAATGTACGAACACCCAATAGGCACTCGATGAGGTCCACCAACAGGCCGAACACAGAACGGCCAAACGCTTTTCAATGCGTGGAACCCCCTGCCCCTCAAGAAAGACATAAAACAGACAACGCGCACACGCAGTGACATTTCACACAGTAACAAAAAAATAAGAAAAAGGTCCCCCCTCTGTGGGTACGGGTGCTGCTTCACCCGCGCAACGCATGGGCCGGCTCCCCGAAACGGGAGGAAACAAATACACACAAAAAAAAAACCCAAGCAAACATGCACTGTTGACGACCTTACAGGCCCTATAAACCGACAGCAATTTCAATCTTCAGCTTTGTCTCTGGCCTCTGCAAGCAAGAAATTTCGCAAGAAATCTGAATGGTGGTTTTTCATACTATTCTCAACACCTACACAGACACTACATCACTGGCAGCAAAGCTGGCCAGATGTGTAAGCATTTCTTGCAGTATTTCACTGCTGCTTTTGTCATGCAGCATGTAAAAGATGTTTTACTAAACTGCAAACACTGTGGTTCTTTGTGGAGGTTCTTGAAATGTTACAGCCTGACAAAATTTACATTTAAATAGAGTGGCATGCTATTTCACACCTAACTTTTTGCCCTAATCTCATCTTTATATACCATTCACACTTCCTCAAGTGATGGTTGGAGAAAGGTTCCTGACGAGCTCCTTGCCAAAAGAAATGCTGAGTCGCGTTCTTGAATTTCAGTTGAGTGTAGGAGCGGTTTTCTCCACTTCACAGGGTGTAGGCAGTGCGGCGAGTCGAGGCACGTTGGTGAATTTGGCAGTTATCTTGTTAAAAGCAGCATAGACGCACAGTGTGCTCATTTGACTATGTGTAATAAGGAAGTAATTACTCATTGTACCCACCCCTAAATTTTTGACCAACACTATTCCCACTTCGAGTTATAGATCAATTCGCTCTTGCCCTACCATCTGCTCTGCTGACTGTCCTGGTTAGCTCAGTCGGTAGAGCGACTGCCCCGGAAAGACGGTGGTGCTGGGTTCGATTCCCGCATCAGGACGAATTTTTCTTTAACTACGAAGTTTCTGAGAAAGCTGTATAGCTTTCCTTTGTTGCTGTATGGCTGCACTTGGGTGGATGCAATCAGTAATTACTTCCTTATTACAAATCTACTCCACCTTGGGGGATTCCCCTAAATATTTGACTAAGACTATTTATATGGTGTTGTGTTCTAGAAACGCACTCAACCTTGTTCATCATTCTTCATCACTGCACTCTGTCCTTGTGATAAAATTTTTATCCCATTTGTCACGTAAGACTTTGATGCCTGTTACCTCAAATTCGGGGGCTGAATTTTTTGTATGATGTACAATTGGCTGTACTTCACCTTCCATTTTTCCAAAATTCCCAAACCTATGCAGAGTAGCAAGTCAGTGGGTTTTAAATGCTGCAGGGCTTCTCTTTCTCTCTTGTTTTGTTGGGTGTATCGTAAATATAGTGTTATACACAAATGTGTGAAGCTTTGTTTCAAGAGCTATTAGCCCAGAGTAATAATTTTTATACTCAGCCACACTCACATACGTTACTTATTGTCCTGTCTGCAGATTCCTTCTGGCACTATTTAAAAAAGAGGAGCTGCTAGAGTGAAGAGCTTGAGAAGCGGCACAAGAAGGTGACCCGGTATCTGGCACAAAAGTGCTGCGACTTGCGCCGGTAAGTGTCTATTCAAGGCAATATTCTTATGTGCATGAAAAGATTGGGTAAGCTCATGTGCTCGCATACCTTGTAAGCGTGGCTACATTTCCTTGCAACAAATTAAGGTTGATGAGTGGGCGAGTTGGAACATTCAGTTGGTAGTCAGCCTTGTCTGTTCTCTTCTTCCCTGTGTCTCGTCCTTTGGCTGGTTTAAAATGAAATTTCCTTACAATCTGTATTGAATACTCATGCCCTTGAATACACTGCACGTTTTCGCTGTCATTTCTTTTCTTTTGCCTAGTATAGTGATATTGGGCGCGAGCACATACCGTGGCGCTGCCTCTCCGAAGCGCCCATATGACGAAGTAAGTAGGATGACGTACATTGAAATGCTGCCATAGTATGCTTTCCTAGGCAGTTCAGTCGCGCGTTAGCATTGCGTTCATTTATTTATTTAATATACACCTCGGTCTGGGCCTGCATAAGCTTCCTGCAAGGTTTGAGACCCACTCATTCGGCAATAAAGCACTTCATCAAGTCAGAGTTATTGAAGTTGGCGATCTGCTTTACTGCTATAAGGATGCACACCGGTTGCAGCATTTCTGCTGTTATGGAAAAAAATACTGAAGCTACCACACAACCAGTCAGATGTAAGCAGCCAGTGCACGGGTAATGGGATTCCTGTGCAAGAGCCGATGACTGTCAGGAGCCTGGCAGATGTTGAGTGTCTTTCGCATAGCGCCGGCGGAAGCGGCACTGTTCACCAGCTTCCTTGAACGTAGTAGAGCAAACAAGTTTGACTGTTGAGATGGCATGGATTAATTTTTTAGCAGGTGTGAAGACGTGCTTTCCACGCAGTGAATTCTTGCCCATTGACTAGCGTCATTGGCACTCTTGGTTAGAGCGGATATTTGTTTTTCCCCACGCACGGTAGGGCTTTAACATATCTCGATCAGCGCATCACAGCATGCAATGCTTTATCTTTCCTTTATTCACGGACTCTGTCATTTGAAATTACTACAGCGCCAGAGATGCTGCCTGAGACAACTCACCCATATTTGCTTCGGGAAATATGGGGTGAGGCCCACACACGGGTGTGGCCCTTACATGCGTTTATACAGTCAAACCCAGATATATCGGCAAAATAGTTCGATATACAGAAATCGCTTGTGACAGCACTTACGATGCGAAAAACCGATACAGTATTTGTCGCGTAATCAATCCACTTGCGTAATGAACCCACCCTTCACTTTTGCACCCGAGAATTTGAAGAAAAAAAAAAAACGTAAAGGCCAGCTCGGCCACATGCAAGCGACTGAGCGATCTCAGCGACGAGCGGCAGCGACAGAGCGAAAATTTTCGAACTTGTTGAAACTGCGTCCCTCTCGCCGCTCCAGCCACCGCGGCAGCTCAAAACAAGGTTTCTGTGTCGCCGCGGCGGCAGTCCGTTTCGGTCGTCTCATCCACAGCTCATTGGCAGCGCGCCAAGATTCTGCGCAGCGATAACGTCAGGGTGCGTTTATCTTTTGATAGCTCCTGCGGTGGCGGGGAGCGAACTTGGCAGAGTGCCCGTGATGGCTTGATTGCACAAGCCTGGTTCGATTTATCACGCTGCGCTCGGGGCAGGCGTCATGATCGCAGCAGCTGACCGCCTGCTTTCGCTGATTCATACATGCAAGGATAAACTATAAGAAATAAAATAAAACATCCCCGCAAAAAAAAAACCCTGCCGGTTCTTAACGTCTGCAGCCGCCATATCTTACGCTACGCCGCGCGTACAGCACAACAATAAGAAAGGATGACTGTCGAAAAAGAAAAAAAGAAAGAAAAAAAAAAACAGATAGCTGCTGCTGCTGCTTAACATCCGCAGGCGTCATAGCCACGTCTGTATCTGCCGCCGCGCCGCTGCACGCAGAGGGTTCGCAACACGCTGGAGAAAGCATCTGACGTCTGTCTGAAAACGGGCTGAGCTGGCTTGGCGCATGCGTTGCGCGTGCTGAAGGATAGAGATAGCTCGGCAAAAGAATGGGCACACCCACGCACATGGCTTTCAAACGTCATGTGTTGGTGCGCGGGAAATGGCAACTGCAGATGCGCGGCGCTGCCCAGACCAGCCGTCGCCGAACTGTCCCCTCTCATTCCTTCCGCGCGTGGCTTGAAAACGTCACGCAGCAAAAGGCCAAGGGTGATGCGATCATCTTTGGGGAAGGCACACTTTCCAGTGTGTGGTGCAAGGTTCAATATATAGAACGATCAGTGAAATTGAGTTCGATATATGACGCGGATTTCCTATACTTTTACATGGGATTTTCAAGGGGATATTTCGTGAGTTCGATATAACCAAAATTCCATATATCCGGGTTCGATATAACGAGGTTCGGCTGTACAATATTGCATCGGGGCGGTGTCTGGTGACACCTAGCCGTTCCTTACTCATTAGCTATTGTCACATTTCCTGTGTCAAGTGTTTCAGTTTCGTTATGGCAAGGGGGGTTGCACTGCCAAGCATCCATTGATAGCTAACCCTCATGGTTGTCCATCTTAAACAATGCAATGAACCACAGTTAACAAGTATATATTTCTCTAATTAGCGACTTCTGTAAAGTTTACATGTGGTTATTGTGGGCTTACAGTGTCACTCTTTCTTCAGCTAGGACTGTCTGCACAAGGAGTCCCAGTACAAGAAGGACCTGATGAATTGAAGAGGGACCTGCAAGGAGGGAACCTGGTTGTATATATGGGCAAATAAATCTAGTCGATTAATGCTCCAAGTAAGTTGTTTTTTCCCTGACCGTACGTGGGAGTGAATGGAATGCTCGGAGCCAGACTGCTGCTCTACAGCTGCATGTTAATTGACAACAGCGTTCTTGACAGGGACGGTAGGACTAACGAGTACAGCACAAGATAGACTACAGAAATACGACACTACAGGAGACAGACTACAGAAATACGACGCGACACAAGACAGACTACAGAAATACGACGCGGAACAAGACAGACTACAGAATCGCGACACAGCAGAAGACAGACTACAGAATCGCGACACACTACACAAGACAGACTACAGAACTGCGACACACTACACAAGACAGACTACAGAATTGCAACAGAAGGTAGACAACACAAATACGACATGCAAAAATACGACACACTACAGAAAATATCTGTCGTAAATTCCTGTAGTGCATTTTGACTGGGCCAGCTCCATGAAAATACTATAAAGTGCAAGAAGCAAAAAGCATGACAAGCATTCACAGAGGAGATCTGAAATACCAGAAAATAACATGTTACACAATAAAACTACAAGGTACGTTAATAAAAAACTGCGCTGTCTGTAGCTCGTGCTGAATGTAGGAAATCCATTAAAAATAAGGAGTAAAACTACGCGAACAAATTGTAATAGGTGCCATTTCCCTGTAAAAAAATTGTTCGGAGGTCTTTAGATTATATTGAGTATTTGTGTTAAATTGGAAACGTTTCTAAAGAAAAGAAAAGAAAAGCAATGGGGAATTCTGTATAATTGGAATCAGTCATGTTCATTATTCCTGGTGTTCAAATTATACACAACAAACTTACCGGAGGCAACACGTATGCGTAGTTGAACTGGGTGAAAAATACATAGGTCGCTTACTGAAGGTCTCACGCCGACGTGTGCTAATATATAGGGCACACATAAGGGTTTAGATGATCATAGGAGGCTCTATTTGTACACCAATGGCAAACGTTTTGTTACAAGGCGTACGCCAACTTGGGACGTGCTACATATCCCCCGCTTCGTAACAGCATACGTATATCTAGAAAGTAGAAGCATTTCTCCAGCAATAATGCTGCTGTATATTGTTTGCTAATGCTTTTTACTAGGCTGCTTTAAATTTCAAGGAGTCACTGCAATGCTGGCTCTGCGTAAGGCATTGAACCCTTGCAATGTCAACCCCACCGGCATCCTAACCCAGTGACCTATACTTGGTGGGTGAAGAGATGAATGCCAATAATTTATTTAAATTTTAAATTTCAGGCCTTGTCTGATGCATATCAATATAGATTATAACGTGCACAGCTATTATTTTTTGTACGCATGTTCGGCCAATATGTTTGACTCTCCCAACTCAATTTATTCTTCGTTTCTAGATCAGTTTCAAGCCTCGAAGCAAGAAGCGACCTGCTGCAAAACAACACCGCTATCGCACATGCAGCAACGGCTGCAATCCAACCGTGATATTACATTACACCAAGAACTTGGACTGTTGCTGTCGCGCAGCAAACCTTGCATGAGGCGGCATTTAGCGCTTGTCGGTTGCAGGATAGCTATGGGCTGAATGCATCTTGTATGCAAGATCGACCTAAACGTCCTCAGCAAACATCAGTGGAAAACTGGGAGAGGAAATTTAGTTATCGGTTCAAAGGTAAATGGAGGAGCCTACCCTGCTTCCGCTCGGCTATGGTAATAAGCGATACTCTGTAAATAAGACACTCAGAAACATTCCTAAGAGATCGCCATGAAATTACGAACTTTTTACAAGTGAAAAGCGATCAACATTTCTGGTTCGCTCTAAATATGCCGTCACAATTGAATCTAATCTATCTGCCGCAGCGTGTTTTCATTCGCTACCAAATATTACCAAATATATGATTATTTCAGAAAACATCGCTACATGGGAAATACGGTCTGAAGAAAAAAACTGATACTTGAATTAGCAGGTCGGAGGCGCGCCGAAAAGTTGCGGAATGTTAGCTTAAGATGGCTTCCTACTATGCCTGTTTATTCTGGGTTTTCTGAAAGAGCATAACTAATTCATTTATCAATGGTCAATACAGCTTGCTTCATAAGAATATTTCCGTCTTGCCCAAGGTGGAGATATATTTATTGGAGAAATAATGTTTAGGAAACTTATTACAGGTCCTATTTCTGCCTTAATTCAGTTGAAATAAACTGCGTGCTAACCCCTAATATTTCATTTCGGCGCACGCATATGTTATTAGCACCTGCTTTCACAATTCGCATTCTATTTAATTTATATCCAGCACTTACTTTTAAGCACATTACCTATATATACCTGAATAAAAACACCAAACCTGAGTCGTTCCTTATCAGAAGTTCGTTTATTGGATGAGTAGCACGACCAAGGCACCGTGTCCACATGTTTACGGCATCCCTTAACACGCTCAGACATTGACCACGAACCTCGCGTGAAGCATCCGCCTAGTTGGAGGGGCGAAGCGGATTCTAAGCCATGACTCTATTGCTGGGAACTGGCAAGAATTCCTGTAGCTATCACCGCAACTGATTAGCCCGCGTGTGCGATACAGCACACTCCCATGCCGTTCAATGCATTGCGTTGTTTCCATTAACTTCAGTCTCTGCGCAAATGATTCGCATGTTCTACTCGGCTTGTTAAGTTAAAATTCTTGCATTTATTGTTTTGATGTTCTGCACTGCAGCCTCTAACGTCATCGCTAGTAGTCTGATACCTTTAATAAAGTCTTAGTATTCGCGTGATATGAAATGCTAAGGCGTAATATATGGCCTCGTCACCTATGCAGCCTTGCACAACTGGCACTGTGAAAGGGCAGCATTCAGTTTCCTCAACATTTCTATCCCACAACCTCCCCTGATTAGAAAAATATTTTAGACTCCATTTAGAAACGCGTATGAGTGAAACTATTCCAAACGCTAACAAATTACATTTGAGGAGGAGTAGGAAGTGCAGCTACCGTACCGTTGAGACGTCGAAATTATGCCACATAGACATTAGACAACAATTGACAAGCGTTACGGCGTGGGCCGTAATAGCTGTGCAGAAACACTCCACTGTAAGCCTACCTAAAACAGGCGTTGTAAATTTCTGTATTTCTAGAAGAGCCGGATGTCACCTCCTTCAATGCATATGTGAGCATGCTGCTTCCAAAATTCTCGCCCCACATTTAAAATGTCTCTTCAAAATTAATGAACGAAAATAAAGCTACTAAAGCATAAATTGCCACATAAAAATATTCATTTATCGTACTCTTTCTTTTGCGATGCCTTAGGTTTCGCGCTACAATATGCAGCCTATTACTCCTGCTGCGGGGCGGGGCGGGGGGAGGCGATCCTTCAATGCTCTATTCGGTGTTCGAAGGGTGGCGCTGGCTTGTTAGGCAACAGCGGTAGGTCCTGTATAATGACAGTTATCAATTGTTCCTGATTGCATCAGTATCTTAAAATTTTACGTTTGCACTGCCACCTCTACGTTTTAAGAGTTAGTACCTAGCAATTTTTCTCGCTGTCAGGACGGAACTGACGTGCGAGAAAAAAGAAGCAATTCACGCCCTGTACAGTGGAAACAGGGAGAGTCTGGTGCGCCAAAAAAACGCGCTATCCGGAGCAACAACCTGTGGTCTCTGGAACGCATTTTGAACTGTTTCACGCATGGTCAAATTGCACAGGCGATTATGTTTAAGGAATTTTGAGGTAATAGTATTTGCATTCCCAGTTAAGCATTCCGTTGCATTCTAATTTTTTCTCTACTTATGAAGAACCCAGTGCAGCTCTCGGGCTTCGATTGTGAAGAATGAAAATCATATTTTCAAGGCATATGCCCTTCGCATTTTTTCTGCTTTCATGTATTCTTAAGTTGGTACTGTGTTCTATTCGCCTGCATAGCTTCCAGGATTCAGAAGATATTTTTATTTTAGAAATCTTTTTCCAGTTAAAACTTCGGCGTGTGTTAATCGCTGTCAACCTTTTTTATACCTCCATTCGTGCTATGTCCTTCTTCGGAATAACATTTTTACTAAGCTTTTACTGGCAGCAACTGTTTTATCATCATCGTTTATTGCTTTTCATTCATCATTACGCAAGCATTTTATGAAAGCAAGGCCCTTCTTGGCCCCTATCACATACAAGAAAGCTACGTATTGAAATGCCTTTTGTCAACTTTTTGTTAAGCACTGCGGCTGTCGACATAGTACCATTCTCCATTAAGTAACATTTTGTACTCGATAAACGATTTCACTGTGTATTCTAGATCCTCCGTATCAGTAACGTGTAGACGTTTCAAGAGCAGGATTGAAGAACACAAAGCCTGTTCATTTTGAATGGGACAAAGAAAGATCGATAATAGACGGGACGGTTGGGAAAACGAGGCGTGTGTATCGCATTCCCAATCGTTCGGTCTGTTAGCGCTGTTCCTTAGTTCCTTTCCACATGAACCAACCAGCTCGAAAAAGCCTAACTCGTGTACATTTATTGGGGCATTAGGCAGCAGAAGAAAAGCACGTAAATGAAAATGAGTGCAACAATTTGAACTAATGTGCCATGTACTTTTATAAGAGTTTCAAGATGTGATTGCAGGACTCGTATAGTGTAGAGATCGGGGATGTTTGCTTCACCGAATAAAAGGTGAGTCAAAATTTCACTTCATCCTTTCTGGAGTGTGCAAAGGTGTGAGTTGTAGCCACGAATATGTAACTTTAATGGTGTGATTTTATTGATTGCGAAGCAGGATTTAATCCTTCTTTCACTGAACTAAACACAAACTAATGCCCATCATTCCCGACTAATTAAGGAGCCACATTTTAAAAATGTGATGAGAGAACTCTGCGTACCTCATGGGCAGTATAGTGCTATTCGGTGTTCTACTTCCTGATTATCATTCGACGTGCGCCCCGAAGCAAATCTATAGACATGTTATGAGAAACAGACTAAATATTCAGGCAGCGAGTGGCAACGGTCTAGACTGGCGGTGCAGTGCTTTTCTACCACTGCTTCCGCAAGCCTTCTATTTTGTTTCTTCTTAACGAGAATGTGCGAAGCGATACCGGTAATAATTTGCAGAATATAAAGTATTTTCTTGGTTGTCAGGAATTAGCCCTTTCTTATGTGTATACAAATTAGTTCAGTTCAGTTCAGTCGTTCAGTCGTGTCCGACTCTTCGTGACCCTATTGACCATGTCACGCCACGCTTTCCGGTCTCTCACTATCTTCCTAACATCACATAACTTCATCTGCAGTGCCTCGAGGATGCCATCTAACCATCGCGTTCCCTGCCTACCCCTCCTCCGGCGACCCTCAACCTTTCCCAACATCAAATCTTTCTCCAGCGACTCCTCTCTTCTCATCAGATGACCAAAGTAGCTGAGCTTTAACTTTAGAATTTGACCCTCCAATGAGCAGTCAGGGTTTATGGTCGACAATATTGACTGATTTGATCTTCTGGCAGTACAAGGAACTCTCAAGAGTCTTCGCCACAACCGCAATTCAAACGCGTCAATTCTTCGGCGGTCAGCCTTTTTCACAGTCCATAATGGTATTGTGACTGGCCATAGGGTTTTCTTGGCAGGAAATACTGGAGTGGGTTGCCATTACCTTCTCCAGTGAATCACATTTTGTCAGAACTCTCTGCCGTGACCTGTCTGTCTATCTTGGGTGGCCCTACACAGCAGAGCTCACGACTTCATCGAGTTTCGCAAGCCCCTCCGCCACGACAAGGCAGTGATCCATGAAGGGGATACAAATTAGTAGTCTACGGCATTTTCTACAAAACAATTGTTTCTGCAATGTTCCAGATTGTGTTGGTCATCGTTTTCAGCTTATACATGCTTTTACATTAAGCATTGATGGACGCGATGGACATATCTTTTCGATGACAAGCGAGCACATTTGCTGTTATCATTTTGCGGCAAAATAAAGAGTTGCTTAGTGCACTCCCAGACACTTCATCTGTTGTAATTGCCTTGTCACCACCACATGACAATATTGCGCTTGCTAATTTCACCCGAACTAGCTTAGATGGCGTATCAGTATGGTGTATCTTTGTAAGTTAAATGTAGACACGGCGGAAATGTCACTTCATGAAGACAAGGTTCACTGTGCAGCGCGGAATGTCTTGCAGTTACACAAGGCACGATGAACAACAGTCTCCTGTCTGAAGAGATCTTTCCACGCGCTGTAATCATAAGCTTGATAGACACATAGTCGAGCATATATTTAATTACGGGACTGAAAGTTTCGCTATTTAGCCTAAATATCGATTAAAAATATATATCTTTTCTTTCCAAAGCCCTGCAGGCAAGAACACCTACAGGAGCGATAATATATAATAGAAGATCCAATCCCTACCTTTCAACAGTGTGCATTGTTTTACAATATACCACAAAAAATGTCTTTAATGTCTGATATAATATGTAAAAAAGCGTTTTATCTAATTGCAGGACATTTTTATAAAACTGTTGCCAACAGAGTTTGAACCCCATTCTTAGCCTCTAATATCTTTAGTGCTTGCAGGATAAGTGATTATTACCTTACACGTTCTTCATTTGATTTCTTTATTTGCTGCATGCCATAAAGGTTTTCCCATTCTCTCGCATAAAACACGAAGGCGTATCGTCGGATTAACCTTCACGATTTAGCATTCCTTCTTGCTTGTCATAGTATAGATGTGCCAGTTTGTGCGCAAGAAATGTGTTACCTAGACTAGTTGTTGTCTAAAGCGAAGCCCTCTTTAATAAAGAAAAGACTAGAAGTACACGATGAAACCTTAGATACAAAATCACACGAAAACCAACTTTGTGTTGCGGCAACAAAATCAAAACCACCGCTAAATACCAATAATAAATATATGTGCATGGTTCAAATGTACCGTTTCCTTCTGGGTCTTCATATGTAGTCAAGCAACTTCCTCAACTAGAATACTAAAATACTAACATAAACAGGTTATTCCATTTACCAGTTTTTGTTAGTAGGCGCTATTTCGATAGAAAGTACAATATATATATTTAGAGGACGCTGACAGCTGAATACGAAATTGTGAGCATAGTGTAATAGAAAGACGCGTATTGAAGGACACGTTCCTGGATAAGATTTTGTACAGCAAGATTTATTTACAATTATTTTACCAACCGACCAAAACGATCACGTTCATGCATAGCTAGGTGGATTTCCAGTCTAGAGCTAGTGCGAAGTGAAACTGATGGTGTAAGCGACAACACTTTACCGAATTATAGTTTTTGCCCGCTGCTTGTACTATCATTTGCTCCCAGCTTCGCACTGCTCAGCCTCGTCCAATTTTATATTACTAAAACTGGCAGCTGAGTCAGGCCACCACAAATAGCGCCTGTCATGCGAATTTTGGAAACTGTTGGATTATCTCATCTGCAACATTACATACCTTCAAAGAACCAGTCATTATAAAGCAAAAATCTACTATTTCATCTAAACTATATATAGGTATAGGGTATCCCTTCACAAAATATTTATCGCATAGAATAATTTCTAATCATGTTCTCACAAGCGTATCTAGAAAAGAAGAAATATTAGTTCGACAGGGCCCATTAGTTTCCATAGAAAAAAAATGTTTCATTCACATCATTATCTTATTAATAAAAAATGCACAGATGAATTGGGAAGCTTCATACCCTGGCAATGAATTAGTGTTTTTTTGTTTTGTGCAGGAGCTTTTATTATGGGGGGGGGGATCCATTAAAAACAAAACCAGGTGTTTACAGTTCATTCCTTTCAGTAACTTGGGGTGGTCAAAATATTTTTTTAAGTGAAATTACCGTGATACTGGGATATATGTACCTCAAACACACATTCGAAAATTTTAAGGAAGTATTATACCTCGCAGTGATCATACCAATCAACAAACGTTGCAAACTGGAAATCCGCAGCATTCAAGTATATAGCATCAATTTGGTCTTGTAATCCATGATAAGCCCGTTACAAAGCCCGGTGTTAAACCTCATGGTTAGGTATTTAAGTGCCTTCATCCTTACGGAAACATTATTCTTCCTGCTGCAAGGCTTTAGGACATTGTGCATAGAGGTGGGTTTCCAAAGAACTGGATCAGTTCAGTTTTGTAACAAAATGTTTATTGCTTGTATTACTTCACACGGTTACATAAAATTTAAAGATCTCTTACTTAATTTAGTGTTTACGCGCAATATTTTTTTTATTCACTTCAAAGCAGTTTTCTCGGTTGTTCCTTGATTTAGTTGAAATCAAGGGTCATTATGAATGCAATTATATATTATTTGAACTCCACTATAAGGCTCTATGCATACACCGCGAAAGTTGCGTATGTTTGTTCGCCAAAAGAGCGTAACATAAAGCAGAAGGCATTAAAAGCTGTCAGTTCACAATATTGAAAACTCCCTTCCAATGACAAATATGGAAAAGAAGACAAGACAGGAGGATTCAATCAGCCTAAACAATCGAATAAATTGCTTAATTGTCAGAATACCACAGATACCCGAGAATTCGTTAGCCGCAGTTAGGCGCCGTCTTAATACACAGAGGCCAACATACTCATAAGACAATGAAGATCGTTCTCCAGGCTCCATTCCTACGTTTTCCATTCTCTGAAAGATGCGGTCCTCGTTAAGCCACGTACTGCTTGATGCTATTGTTTGCGTCCGTTTTTTTTTTTTGTGTTTTGGGTGGGGGGGGGGGGGGGGCTTTGTCTAAAATATATAGGGAAGCCTTGACATTGCTCAGGAGGTAGCTACTCTCCTGCAGATTACGTCGTTTGTTGTCAACCACTATATTTACACACAGCAGGTGTGTTGACTGCAAAACCCTTTCTTGCATCAAGCTATAAAAGTCTATGCTAAATGCTGTCTGCTTTGGACTCTGAAAATCGATTTTACAAAATCTGGGAGAATGGCTCCTGAATCATCCAACTAAGCAAAAGCGTTTAAAGTATGAGATCCTGTCCCTCGTCATTTTCTCTCCTTTAGGAGTTGCATCGCCACACGGTACTCTTCGCTATGCATTTTTCTAGCTACGTACGTGCACGTGAATTGAGATAAAACATAAATGCTTTAATAATATAAAAATTTTAACATACCAGTTAGCGCAGACACTTTGCTTGATTTGAATATAAACCCACATTCGCCACACTCAGCAAATGCGCATCGCAAAATTTTAAGCAGTCGGAGTGCAAATCACAGTTGCTGCTAATATATGAATACCGCCACGCTTCATAGTCTCGAGAAATCGACGTGGTGAAAACAAGCCTTGTCTACCAAAGAGGAGAGTTGAGAAGAATAGTGAACACTCTCGCCCTCACTGCGGCGGCGCAGTGGTCAAGGTGCCAGACTATATTGTTTTAGGGCCAGTGCTCGAGCCCGAGCCAGAGGATACGGATTCGGTTCGATGCAGGCGCAACGGGCAGACTTCTGTGTGCTGTGCAATGTTAGTGCACGTTAAAGTCCATCAGGTGGTCGATATTACTTCCTAGACCTCAAATACGGCACCACTTTCTCTCTCGTTGCACTCCCACCTTCCTCCTTTGTCTTACTGTGCAGGTCAGTTGTTCAGAACAAAAAGTGTGACAGATACTTTTTTTAAGCAGATTCCATTTTGAAACATGATTTTTGTGAAATTTTATATCCCTCAGTAAGCATAAACAATTTATAGGTGGCTGTTTCGACACCATCTGTACTGAAATCTAGATGATTGGCCGCGAAAGCTTGTTTGATTTTTGCCTGTCTGTTGGCGGTTTACCTAGTTTGTAGTGATTTTGGAAGATTGATTGCCTATGCTCTACGGGTAAACGTGGTTGCAGGTTTTTGTCATCGTGCAAATGATGTCCTCGGTACAGTGAAATCCGAATTCCTGGAAAGGGAATATAAATGCTAGATGTGCCCAGCCGAGCTATTCCATTCACTTCTAATGTTTACGTTCTGTGGATAAAGGCCGGGCTGACGGGGTGCAGCAAAAATCTAGTACACAGAAGACACACATATCTCGCTCAATGATCGCAAAACTTGAAATATTCCGTAAGCCCATTCACCGTCACTTACTCTGGGATTCCCTTATATGCGCCTCAAGTATACGTGAAATTCAAGGTGAAAATTACAAATGGTAAATGTGTGCTAATATTATGACGCAAATTACAAATGTTAAAAACAAAATATTCGCGATGTTCCGCCAGTTTAAATTTAAGGTCAGCGGTTAAGTATTTTTGTTATATGCAAAGTAAAGACTTACTGACAGTCATGCTTTTAATACTCTTGTTGTTACCAGCTCTAGAGTTCTCCTTATATCCATCTATCAACGTGTACGGTTTTTTGTTTCTGCTCTCAATTTTTTAGCCATATTCCGGCACTATGCCTTCCTCCAGCGCTGTCTTCTTGTTTCCACCTCTACTCAAGCGCTCATTGGGGACCGTAAGTTTGAAATAATAGCGTACAAAGGAAGACGGGACAAGTGAGTGGACACGGTCAAGCGCTATGAAATAAAAGTCTATCGCATGATCATGTGGAAATATATATACATTCCCGAAAACTGCAAGAAGAAGGAAAAGGACCCAAAATTTAACCCCCACAATGAAATTGCATCCTCAGCAGCGGCCGGGACCAAGCGTTCGTGCCAAAAGTCAAGTTCCGTTACTGACTGAGATAGTGACGGCGAGCTGATAAATCCAGGTCCTCCTTGCGCAATCACGGACACTTCAATAATCTCTGGAGTGAGTTCGTCGCTGTGGAAGTAAATTACTACATTTTCTCGAACACCTGTGCGTGGGCAGGCCTCCAATCACACGCTCTGCAACACTCGTCCGAATGCCCATCGACGCCCAGTCTGCTGATGTATGCTTAAATGTATGCTCTTCAGGCATACATTTAAGCACCTGTCCTTTTGCCCGATCACAGGTGAATCTTGCAGACCAACCCCTAGGCTAAACCAGCTAGGCTTACACTTTTTAACAGGGCAAGTCATCGTGCATAAGCTCCGCAATCTGTCGGGGGCCATTGCTGCACTTGTTCTCGATAAAATATTTCGCTGCGGACAGATTAAGCAATCTTCAGTATTCAATTTTATGGATATAAGGTGAACGCAATGCTGGCTATCATTTCGGCTGCCGGTTACTTTTTGCTTTCATATGAAAGCAATTACCTCGTCTCCTGCTCAGTACTCCTGTTATTTATGTCCCTAATATTTTACATGTACCGTAAGATACAAACTGCACGCAATCATATACTACCACTTCATGTTTTGCACCATCCCACAAAAATACAATTTTAACCCATAGAATTGAAAAGTGAGGTATTTATTTTACAGGATGTGATGTACAGATTATTTTGAGGAGATCGACTGCCATGAAACCTGGATAAGATGTGGTTCGAAATTTCCTCGCTGTTCCCGCTCCTCTGCTGTTTTGAAAACGAAAGACGCCCCTTAGTTGAATAAAATTTGAGACGCGTAAATTAACATTTGAAAAAGAAAACGAGGAAATGTGTGTGCAACCCAGCATTAGAATCGCTCTCCATTGCTGTAGCCACTAGGCAGAGGGCTATGGAACACAATATGGTAGGTATATTTTTAAGAGATATAAAGCATGAACAGTTGAGTAGAGAAATAACTCGAGTTAATAATATCCTTGTCAAAATCAAGACCAAATCGGCATGGCCAGAGCATATAAGCGAAGAGAGGATACCTGATGGTGGCTTGAGGTGTGTTCGGAAGAAGCAAAGTATAGCAGGGGACTCCATAAAGTTGGGTGAGTTAGGGGAGGGGTGAAGGTTAATAAGTTCGCAGTGCTCAAATGGATGCAGCTAACGCAAGACCGGCTTAATTGGTAGAATTGGGAGTAGCCGTCGCCCTGGAGTAGGTATAGCCCGGCTCATGAGACTGATGATTTATGATGACCTGCTCGATCACAGATACAGCATAGCAGGAAAATCTTCTTCGCAACTTCATGGCAACGTCACCCTGCCATCATGGTCTAATTTTTATATCTTATTTAAAGTACTGACTTCACTTTCTGGCCAATTTGTCACCGTTGAATCTTTTTCCTCAAATTCTTTAACATCGTCGTTCAAAGAATTACGTGTCAGTTTTAAATTTTAATAATCCATCGCCAGGAACTGGCTTTCCTTGTGAGTATTTTACTCCTTTTAAAGCTTTTTCAATTACTTAATTGAAATATTTTTAATTACACAATTATTTTTACTAACCATCATGGATCATTTGTTTTTATTCTAATCATAGAAGGCTTTCAACTCCTTTTTTGGCAGGCTTGATCTTTATATCCCTTTATTTCATCAAATAATTTCAACGATTTCTTTGGTTATCATCGCCTGTCAGCCACAAAATAATCATCAATAACATGAAGCACAAATTAGTTTGTAAGAATTGTTTTGTGCAGCCCCCGATTATTTCTGACACGTGGTTACTTCCGACACTATTAACGTTACTACTACAACTACAACGGATTTTGGACCGAAAGAGCTGTATAAGCGATGGCCTAAACAGTAAAGCTAATATTGGAAACGCACAGCTGCAAGCCATCTGTTTGGCTATACGATGCCAAAATGCGTTGTTATTCTTAAGACGCAACACCTTTCAAATGCATTATAAAAGTCTTTATCGTTAAAATCACTATATCTGTGCTAACATTCAATGAGCATTGAAAAGAGCTACTCGATTAAGTGCAATTCATTATCATCTTCATCATCAGCAGCAGCAGCAATTCATCATATCACTTTTTAAGTTGGGCGGCGAAAATCAAGTCTAAGTCGTAGGAAGTGTATATATTTGAATTTTATGTCTGTACTATAGTACAAAGAGTGTAAAATAATATTACACGATAGAAATATTGCTCTCTGAAGTTGACAGCCGTGAACAACTTTTGTTTTGCGACTGCATGTTTGGCAGAAAACTACTTAGGGTAGTTTAATAGCCGGTCATGTTGAGCACAATGATAAGAACCAAACTAAGAAGTACAGGATGCAGCGCGTTGCGCAGACATTGACATCAAGAACAGTAGGTTGAGCACTAGTTTTCTTCAGTGTATTGCGGTATTGAGGCATGTAAGAGTTATCGAAGAACAGCAAGGTCATAACCTGCACTGCAAGAAAAAAAAAGAAACTAGTACGGTTGGTAATTATGAGAACTGAAGAAACTGTTTGAAAATTATGAGACTAGTAAGTATATTCCTTACCGGCGAAAGACCAGTAGTATTCAGGTGGCAAGCATACCATCATAGCATGCATTTCTGACACTGACTATATACATACATTTGGAGCAAGGTCGCTGATATCGCAATTAGCGCGGCCCTGCCCCAGTGGAGATTTCAATTCCAGACATTCGTACTTTCATGTCTCCGTTTAACTCCAGCTCGTTCTTTCTGGCTTGAGCATTCTTTTCTTCTTCGCTCGATCCGCTGTGGTAATCTTGGAATAATTGTTCTTACTTTCAAATATACCTACTGCGTTTATCTGTTACCGTTTATTTATTTGGTCCGCGATAGTATCAACTCTCCTTAGTTCTTCCACCGAAATGTAAGCTTGATTCTTACATTTCCTGGTTGGTATTTTATTTTACGGCTATCGGCGCTGACTTCAATTTCATCTGAATGCTGTTCATCGGCTTCTGCGTTTCTCTTATACAAGTGATTTCCAGTCACTTGCAACAATTATATCGTTTCCTGCAGCGCATAGATGACGAGGACAAAACGCGGAGGAAAATATAGCACAGAGCGCTTGTGTGTGCCACTGGTAGCTCCGCGCTAAGACCTCGTTTCTAAGCAACTATCCCGAGAGCTTATCCTGTTCTTTTTAAGGATGCCTGTAAACTGTTATTCCTGAGGAAAGAGCACATATTAAAGGCAAGAATGCCGTTCTTATTTCCCCGGCCAGCTGATAAAGTGGATAGGGCACTCGACCGTTGCGCTCGAAGATGCGAGTTTGAGTACCAGCGGCAGCTGCCACTTTTTGAAGGAGGCGAAAAGCAAACACACGTGTCCTGTGCGATATCAGTGCGTGTTGTATGAATGTCCGGCACCCACCTCTACGACATCTGTCATAGCGAGACTCTCTTTGGGATATTAGGACCGACAAACCAATCTAATCAATTTTGGTTTATTTACTTATTGCGCATTGTTATCCCAGATATCATAGGCAAATAGCCGTGAAAAATTGGGGCCAATATATTCTGGTTTGGCTGAATACGAAGTGGTTGAGCTGGTATGTCAGTTTTCAATTAGACCGATTTCGGACTATGTATAATCAATCATACATTAGTACGGGGCGTGGAAAACCAGTTGCCTCCCCATTCGCCGCCACCGATCATCACCACAGCAACGAGCTTCGTAGCAGCGCCGGCTGGGATAGGAGGTAAATACCTCCCCTTGAGGGAAGGAGACCACCGATGGGTGCACCACCCAGACGTCTATGCGGGTTCCTTCAAGAAGACGACAGGGAGGGTCTGGATCCAGCCGGCAACGAGAGCTGGCGTCTTCCATCGCTTCTCCCAGCAAATGCGGGGAGATATCAGGCACGGAGTACGCTGCGCACTCGGTAGGACCTGTCGTGCATGATCTCCCGTCTTCTGGTTCTCAACAGCGAAGCGACCGGTAAATACCTTACGCTCTCGCAGCCTCCCGCGGCAGACGTCGTGTTATGGCTTTTTCTGAAGGATGCGGTGCACATGGTAGATCCTGCCCGCCATATTCACGGCGCGTACAAACGTCCGCCGCCGACGTCGCACACCCATTCCCCAGCCGGTGAATCAAAAGTCCTTGTTACGTTGCTTTGCCCTTCCAAGGAAAATTTTGTTGATATATAGCTAGCCGGCATGCTCTGTATTATTTGCAAGAGCAATAAATAGCCTTCGAGCATTAACGCTGTGTCGCCCCCGTCCTTGTCCCTTTGTTCTCTCCGCAGGTCGCTAGCGAGGACGCCGCACCTGCGTCTGGTGGAGGGATGGCATCCCGCCTCCCTCGCATATCCCCACAACTGGCGCCTCAACGTGTTTCTCTCGTGCAGAAGCACTTAAGCGACTCGACATGTAGCAAACCCTTGAGACAAAGGACGATAGTCAGTTCGCGGCTTGGAGTGCCTACCTGCACTTTAATGAATAGCGTTAGGCCTGATCCGACATCGAAGTGCTAGCAACGCTAATATATGTTTTTTTGACGGCAAGGTGAGAGGAGTTGCAGCGAAAAGAAATGGTCTTGCATGTATTTGTGTGTGTGTGTGTGTTGAGCATTTTAATTTTTGCGTGTGTGTATGTGGAATACCAGTTGCCTCCCCCTTCGCCGCGACCGATCATTACCCCCCCGAACGAGCTTCGGGGCAGCGCCAGCTCGGAGAGGAGGTAAATGCCTACCCTTCGGAGAAGGAGACCGGTGTCCTCCTTAATGTTTTCTTGCTCTCTCGAAAAAACACGTCTTGTGCCTAACAAAAGTTCGCACAAACTTTTTATATTCTAGTACCCAATTCTAGCTCACAGCTACGCTTATGTTAGTGGCGTAATGCGTATGACCTGATTTATTTATTTATTTACAGGAAGGGAAAGGCGCGGTAACTGTCTCACGTGTTTTCTGTGGACACCGCAACCGCGCCGTAAGGGAAGGGAGGAAGGGGGGAGTTAAAGGAGATAGAGAGAAAGAGGAGCCATAGTGGAGGGCTACGGAGTAATTTCGACCACCTGGGGATCTTTAACGTGCGCTGACATCGCACAGCACACGGACGCCTCTTCGTTTCGCCTCCATCGAAACTCAGCCGCCAACGTCGGGTTCGAACCCGGGAACTCCGGCACAGTAGTCGGGCTAGTGTATGTGAATTATTGCTCAAAATAAATAAATATGAAAATATTGTTCTTAAGGAAAGCAGTGGCTATAGTCCGATCGTGACAATATATGAAACATCTATGTTGTAATTTGTAACTGCGAATCATTTTAGCTACTACAGGTAGTGCCTTCATGGTCACAGGCACCAATGTCAAGCTTCAGTTCTTACTTGTTGTTGCCATGCTTATGCTAATGTAGCAATGTATAAAACGTCTAGATTAAGTTTTTTTTTTACATGAAAGAGAAGGCGCAGGATATCTACCCCTTTCGTTTCGTGTGCCGGAACCGGACCAAATTCGAAGGCAGAAAGTTAAGAGCAGAAACAAAGCAATGGGTGCCGCAGTGAAAGGCTACGGAGTAATTACGACCACCTAGGGATCTTTGTGCACTGACATTGCGCATCACACCGACGCCTATTTGTCTCACGCCCCGCCGGGGTGGTGCAGTGGTAAGACGCCCGACTACTGCGCCGGAGTACTCGGGTTCGAACCCAACCTCGGCGGCTGCATTTCGATGGAGGCGAAACGAAGAGGCGTCCGTGTGCTGTGCGATGTCAGCGCACGTTAAAGATTCCCAGGTGGTCGAAATTAATCCGTAGCCCTCCACACTTTCCACTTTCACTCCTACCGGTCTCCCTTCCCCAACGGCGCGGTTCAGGTGTGCACAGAAAACAAGTGAGACAGTTACCGCGCCTTTCCCTTTCTATAAACGAATCAGTTTTTTTAAACGAATTTTTATCACCTCCGTCGAAAGGCAGCCAAGATCGGTCTTGTTTAAACCTGGCTACTCTGATACAGTAAGTATCTTTACTCTTGCTCCACCGTGGCATCTGTAATTTGTAACCATTACCCACTGCTGGGCTTCCTCAGACAGTGACTCAAAGCTCATTGCCAACTCAACCAGTTCAAGGGGAGATCGTCCTGTTGTTCACCCTAATGCTTGCTGAAATTAGATGCTTTGAAATAAAATAATAATATATTGCGCCCTTCTATTCCAATATAAACCACGAGTTCTGCGATAACGATTTTATTTAAGGGGTATCCCGGGAGTAGATTTATAATAACATCGAGAGAGCTAAATTACTCAAATTGGGGGGCAATGGAGAAAGCTGTTGACACAGTAGCTCATCTTTTAGAGCTCAGCTCTTTGGCGTTCGTTCCTGGGTTTCGCGTCGGCGTCGTCGTCGGCCTCGTAACCAGCTCCGCCCCCTTTTATCCCCCCAGCGCTAGCAGCGACCGACTGATACCACTGGATGCCGCTGACGCCGCTAGAGAGTCTAGATAACGTGACTGTATAGAACACCGTCGTCGCCATGCAGAAAGAGGAGGGGAGGGTCCTTCCCCCCTCTGTTCCTGTGTGGCAGATAAGGTGCTCTTCAGTTGCCGACGCGCCGGTTATTTCACGTAGGCCCCGGCACGTCGACGAATACGTGACCACCTTCCCACGGCTAGACCTGGTTCTTGGCGCTGCGGAAGCGAGGGTATCATATTGTTTGCGTCGGCATCGGCGGCGTTGTCCCTGAAACCAACTCCGCAGCTGGGGTTGACTCACTATCGGCGTCAGCAGCATCAGTCAGTCGCTGCTATCTCTTCCCTCCTCCCTTTATCGCGTTGTCCGCTTGCTGCGCGCGCTTCTGCCCCCATCATTTGCCGCTGGGTGTACACGCCGCCCCCCTCCCCCCTCTTCCTGCGAGTCTCCGGTTGTCAAAGCGCCGGCTCGAACTTAATTCCTTTCTTCGCTCCTCCTCCAATGCAACCCCTGTGCAGTGGCAATCAGAGAGCCAGATCGGTGGCGGCGGATCTGTATATGTGCACCGCCCGAGCCGAAATTGCCGCTGCCATTCGCCAC
>JAJIZL010000267.1:0-65973 GCA_023969395.1 Amblyomma maculatum | reverse complement strand
CGGTCGCTGCTGCTGCTGCTGCTGCTGCTGCTGCTGCTGCTGCTGCTGCTGCTGCTGCTGCTGCTGCTGCTGCTGCTGCTGCTCCTGCTGCTGCTGCTGCTGCTGCTGCTGCTGCTGCTGCTGCTGCTGCTGCTGCTGCTGCTGCTGCTCAAGGACATAGTTTGAAGACGGCTATTCAATTGTTCTCCTTGAGCTGCCTTTGTTATCCCAGAACGATAAAACGCTGCTTGAAATGCTCAGACTTCTGAACAGTATCCAGTGAGTGTGTTTTGCTCTAACCTTGAGTTGTTCAATTTAATATTACGCCTTAAATGCATTGAATGTTTAGAACAATTTTACTCCTTTTTCAAAAAAATTGTATATCCTGAGAATGTTAATAGGTGTTCTAATAAACGTATCGTAAGCAAATCATGTGTCATGGTTATATTAGAGCAAAATCGTAGTTACGAGGCAGTGCGTATCTTAGTAGGAGGCGGCGCTAGAAAAAGACTCATAAATTCCTAGCAGGTTAGATTTTTTTTTTACCATGCAAGTGTGAAGAACATTTGGAGCGTAGGATACGGTAATTTGGGTGCTGCTTCCCATTTAACGGTGAATTCCCTCCATGGCTTGCACCTCTTCTATTACGCTCTTTACCTGCACGTATGCTGCGGCTAAGGTGTCCAGTGGTGCCTGCGGCTGATATTGTGCTTTTCCTTTCCTATGAACTGATTTTTTTTAAAGAGGTAGATGCGCACCGAAACTTGTCACAAATACTGCGTCTTCGGCTAAGAAAAATCAAGTTAACAAAAGTGTATAGCTATTGCTTTATGCTAGAGTAGAGTTTGACCGAACCAAGGTCTAGCCTTTGCAGTGAAATAGGAGAGAGAGATTTGATCAGTGAGCAACGTACCTGACCGAATTTTCATGTACTTCTGTTTGTCCTGAAGAGCTCATCCGACATTTATCGTGAGCGTATTTTATAGCATTTTTGGGTGGACATATGCGTTGTAGTTAGGGAATTGAGCGCGAAGACATACCGCAGCGCCATCTTTCAGCAGCCCCGCTTGACGCACTGTTTGGGGTAACGCGCGTTGAGCTCTTGATGAGCAATCATTTCCTATGCAGTTGGTTTCGTGCTAATGTTGCATTCACATATATATTCACTTATACTTCGGGGTGGGCTTGTTTAGGTTTAATATGAGGTACTCGACACAACCATTAAGTAAGGCAGAACTTCATCGAATCAGCTATAGCTGCCGAAGTGTGGGCCCGGCCAATACATTTATTAGGACATGGGCGTGGACGGGTCACCGTTGTTGTTTCCATTATAGGGGCAACTGAACCTTCCACACAATCAATCAGAGCAAGCTGCAAGTGAATCTCAATTATAAGAATTCTGTTTAAGAGGAAGCAGAGCTGAGAGGCGCCTGAGAGATGCTAAACTCCTGGACATAGCGGCGGCAACAGCGGTGCCATTCACCTGTTCTCTTGAACATAGTAGAACAGGCAAGTTAGATGGTGGGAAGACGTGGTTTAATGTTTATTCTTAGTGTGAAGACGTGCATTATACGCAGCGACTCTTTTCACATTGACTACCGTTTTGTGCTTTTGGTTTGGGAGCGAATATTTGTCTTCACCACGTAGAGTATCTTTGCTGACGAATACCTCACGATATCACGACATGTAATGTGCTATTTCCCATTTGTTGACCTACTCTGATATTTGAAATTACATCAACGCTGCAAACACTACCTGAGATCATGCATATCGCTGCCCGTGGCTGCAGAATCTTGAGTTCACCTCAGTGAAATTTCTTTCGTGTCAACGCTTTCGTTCAGAAGAATGATACCTTCTGTCTTTCGAGCTATTCTTTGTCGTTCTAGTAGAGTACTACTCAGTTAAAGCAGCATCTTTTCCACCTTGCCAGTAATGGGTCTTCCTCACTTCTCAAGCGATAAGGACCAATTAAAACGCGCGCACCATTTCCGTCTGCTTCTACTCATCGAAATGTTTAGCATAAATTCGATGAATGAAATCTTGATCGCTGAAATGCCTGCTGCAAACATGACGATGATTACTCGGTAGTTTGCCCATTAAAATCTCGAATACGAAATATTTCGTGAGCTAAGTTTTCAGGTAGCAACGGGAAAATTTTCTGAGGTTACGACAGAATTTCTGTGCCGTTTTTGATGGGAAACCTGTTGTGACAACACAACATTCTGTAGTAACATCAGCAATTTCTGTGGTTAGAACAAAAAAGTGCGACAGAACTACAGACAACAGAAATATACTACAGAAAAACTACAGAACTACAGAAAAGTACTACAGAACCAGAGTAAAATCTGATGGTTACGACAGAACTACAGAATATTTCGTCGTGTTTTCGACACAGTTCTGTAGTTTTTTTCGACTGGGCAATACAAACCCAGGCAACAGCTTAAATAAAGTTCAGCAGCCTCAGCAACGATGCATGATCAAAAAGTGCAATGTTGGCACTGATTACGAAGATTACAGAAATAACGATACTATTAGCGCTTAAAACGAAAAAATTCAATCGAGCGTCTGCCCCAGCGGAGTATTTAATAAGAGCTGTATTTAATATTTCAATGTTTCCTTACCTTGTGTTTAAATTCACATAACATATGCTTTTCATATATGCCTAACTACTGTGGTGCTGCCAAAGTGGGGGCCCGTGGCTCTGTCAAGCTGTCAAACGGCAGCTTTTACCCCGGGCTCCCGCCATCATTTGTACCAGGATGGCAAATAAATTGAATTGAATTAAATAATAAACCTATTACGTATTTACCCCGGCGTTGTGGCGCAGTGGTTACGGCACTGGAATACTGTTCCCATGGAAGCGGGATCGAATCCCGGCCTCGGCGGGCGATTTTTGTTGGAGGCGAAAAGCAAAGCGATCGTGTGCTTTAGTACATTGTCAGTGCAAGTTCAAGAACCTCAGGTGGTCAACATTTCGTCCTCCACTACGACATATCTCATAACCTGAGTCGCTTTGGGATGTTAAACGCCACAACCCAAACTTATTATGTATTCCCTGACCACGTCTTGATGTCGACAGTTCTAGCGCAATTGATTTGTATTACTTTTTCATCATTGTCTGTGACGTTTGTTTTGTTGCGTTTCTTGGTGCCATTTACTTTTCATCTTCGTGTTTGCGTTGCTTCTGTACTATTTAGAAGACTCTTTTCATGTTATCAAGGCCAGTAACCCTGCTTTTTGGATCGGCGGTCAAAGTCTATTCATTCGGATGATATTTATTTCAAGTCTAAGTATGCTCCAGTTTAACGCTACTCATTCCAACCTGGTTCCTGCTCCTGAAGCTAGAAGTGCACGTAGCATCAGGTAATGATGGACGTACTCGGGCTAACAAAGACATGTCTTCTCGTTGAACTGTTGATTAATGGACTGAGGCTTTCTTTTCATTCCGATCAGGTTGGCTGTTCGGTAATTAACATTGGCTGATCCTTATGGTTGTGCAGTATTGAGAATTTACTATGTGCATGGTAATTTTATAAAAAAAATGCCTCAAAATTTGAAGGAAATGCATCATTTTTTGCCGAAGAAAAATAAAGAAATCCGGGTTGATGATTTTCTCTACCTGGATGTCTGGAGAGAGAAACATTACAACCCGATCATAATGATGTTGCATAACGTTTCTTGTGTTGTTTCTATTCTGACGCACATCCACTGATGTCCACTCACTTTCACTCATCTGCTCCCACTTGCAAATACTTACTCGCACTCACACTCACGTCCCCCCCCCTCGCATCCACCCACTCGCACTCCAACTCGCCTCCACTGTTACTCGCAACCATTCACTCACACCACACTCATGTCCACCCTTGCCGCGAACCCTCGCTCGCACTCACATCCACTCCCGCTCGCATCCACTCACTCGCGCTCACACTCATGGCGTCTTCATCTCCCGGCCACTCACTCACACTCTAACTCATGCCCGGTCCTGTTCACGGCCACTCATTCACAATGACACACTTGGCCACTCCCATTCGCAGGAACACACTCTCACTAACATTCATGACTGCTCCCATTCAAGGCCACTCACTCACACTCACACTCAAGACCACTCATACGCGACCATTCACTAGTTAGTCATTAGTCATTGCTACTACTGTACTGATGACCAATTCTGTGCCAGCGAATGCGCCGAGCTGCTTCACTCGACGTGACCCCTCGCATGCGCAAAGCTAACGGAGCGGCGTTGCGGCGGCTCAGCGCGCAGCCACGCTGACCTAGCAAAGCGCTTGGCTTAATGTAGCTCTCGCTACAAAACCTTTGTTTTCGGCAGCATCATTTAGCATGTTTGCCGGGACTGTTGAGTCCTTATTCAAAAAACTAGTGTTTGAAGAGAGACTTAATGAGTGTTGTCTCAGGTGTTGCTTTGGCACTCGGAACATAGCCTCTGCGTTTCTTGTAATATATAACTGCTACTGTTTGCTTCTATTATGTCATATGTAATCTTCATATTTTCTTTTCTACAAGCCAAAGGACTAACTTCCTAATTTGCGTCTCTATTATCTTTTACATATTGTCACGGAAGAACGAGGACGAAGTGAGGGAGAATGCTCAGTCTTGCAAGCTCTTTCGCGGCTGAAAACGCTGCGATCACATTGTCTGTTGCTCTCGATGCGGCATTTTTCAATGGTTTGCATCGCATTCTCCCAGACAGCTCGAAGCTTCGGTAAAGCGAGGAGATGTGCCAGTCTCACCCACGCACCCTCTCTTGAAGGAAATAGGAATGGTGTGACCATGCTACTTTAGAACGCGTTCGCTTGATTCCACAAGTGTCTCCTGTTTTCGTCCGGCTCCTCTTGCCAGCAGTAGAGGTGGACTGCTGCTGTAAGCTCTGTTATCGGTTTGTGAAATATCTGCTTAAGTCACCGTTGTGTAGTACCTACAGCACCGCGGTTCGCCGTCACCTATCTTACTGCTATAGTGTATACGCTTTACTTTGTGGCAGCACTCAGCATGTATTGCAGCAACCAATCAAGACATAACATCTCTGCAACTCAAACGAATTGCAAGGGAGCCGCTGGAAATGTATGTACCAGATTAGTGTAGATAGATTAGTTCATAGATTAGTGTACAGACATGCGAGACTAGATTCTATAAAAAATACCAAATTCCCCTTGTAAGCCAGTGCGTCGCCTGTCTAAAGAGCACGAAGCCGCCGCTGAAGTACAGACTTGGTCACACTCAAGAGAGAAAAGTCTCTGTTACGATTTTGAACTAAATGTTGCTAACCACTTCAGCATCTGCTGTCAACTCTGCCAGTGCTTGTGGTCTCCGATAGCCCCCTGCAGAGCGGGCAAACTGTGCCCGATCATATCACCAGAAAAATACCGGCGAGTTGACCTGCAGCCGCTAGCGCGTATCTCTGAGCAAGCAAAATTTACACATTTAATTTGGGACTTGTGGAGTTTAGTGTCCAAGAGCGACGCCCGGTATTAAATACGCCGTAGTAGAGGGCTCCAAATATTTTGACGTACTTTGGTTCTTAACCTACACTGACATCGCACAGCCTATGGGCGTTTTGCTTTTCCATATCCATGAAAAAGCGACAGCCGCCCCATTGGGAACAAAATACCATGCCCTAACCACTGCGTCACTACGGCAGGACGAACGTAGAAATTGTTTCTAATAGGTTATGTAGTTTACTGTCCCAAAGCCTCGTTCTATGAGAAACACCGTAATAGTGGGCTGTGGACATGTTAATTTAAATTAAACATCCGAATTCTTTATCATTTAGAAGGTATATAAGGCCGAAATTGGAAGCCGTGAAAATTGACCTATTAGCAAAAATGTACCCGGATAACTTTAACCCCGCGTGCAGGTTCTGTGGCGAAACAGCCACGTATGATCACATACTATGGCAATGTAAAAAAAAAAAACCTCCACTTGAAGATCTAGTACAAATTCCTTCTCTTCAGCGATGGGAGGCCGTTCTGGTCAGCTCGGACCGGGGCATTCAAGCCTTGGCCACTGAATGGGCCACTAAGGTCGCCGCCAGCCATGGACTGGAGGCCATCTAGAGCGGACCGTCTCCATCTGCATTTTGACGAATAAACGTTTTACAATCCAATGACGTTCTTTTTAATAAAATTACCATTCTTCCTTATTATCAGAACATCAGAAATACAGAACCTGCTATGAACCTCAGCTGGCTTTTCTTGAAAGCTTATTCGCAAATTTGCGCCAGTGACCACAGTTTCATTGCCTACATTCGCTTTTTTTAATCATCCAATAAACAAATGTATTTGCATATGAGGCGTAAAAAGAGGGACAGACGCTATTTTACAAAATAAAGGCTGAATAGAAGCCAAGTCAATGCAATTTCAAAGGCATAATCTTGGTGTTTGTGTTGCGAACGACACTGCAATCTAAGAAAATTGTAGTCTCAATCATCTTTGGTTTTGCCAGAATGCTGTTTCTGATATAGCTGCAGTTGGTGAGATAAACAGTAGAAGCTGAGTGCTTTATTCTAGTAATAAGTAGAGCTCTGTTACATACTTATTAATGTCCCCCCATTCAGCGTAAGGCTAATTTGCTGGGATGGTTGCTTCGCGTCATCCACTTGTCACGCGTGAATGCGTGATAGCGAGCGTGCCGCACTCTGCAATATCTACAGACCACAAAAACTGGAGGAAACAAGTGAGAGGAGGATTATTTGTCATTTCTAACCAAACCCAGCAACATAGTAGCGTTGAATGGTTGAGATGATGTGGTCGAAGAAACCGTCGCCAAACTGTAGGTGTACCTCTGCACTATCCCTTCGACCGAAGGCCGGGTGTGAATTCTTTGGCCAGATGATTTTTCTCTTTGTGTTGCGTTCTTTATATAAAAAACGTACATATAAGAGTTCTGTTTTAAATAATGTAGTGCGTGTTTGAGGAGGAGTTTTTCAACTCCTATTTATAGTCCTAGCTTGATATTTAGTAGTTATGGTATACAACTACAATTAAAAATTGCAAAGAAACCTTCCCATTGGTGCTTAAGTTTGCTGCCGGCAATATAACTGACTTTCTTAACCTGCCGCTGATATTTTATTGTTTACCGCTTGAATCAAGTTAGCTTGGGCACGCAGTATATGTGTAAAAGTGTACACCCCATATCTCCAATCGGCGAAAAATATCATCTTATTTCTACAACACCTAACCTTGGAACAGAGCACCCTAACGATCCTTTTAATAATTGTAAGCGTGGCACTTTTAGGAAGCTTGAATATCATTTGTACTGTATGTACGGCATACTTTCATGTATATTTTCTAGGATGCGTGATGGGGTAGCGCGCCTTTGAGTCACGACGTTGGTGACGTAATCTGCCAAGCGACTGCTTCTAACAGCGAAGTAATGTGACATCGTGTACAGCGAGCAAGAAAAAGTGATATCTTAAACTCAATCCATAAGCAGAAAGCAGGAATAAATATATGTGATCCACAAATTGAATAAATTGCAAGGCAAGTATTGCTTTTGTATTGGAACGTTTCACCTGTTTGGATTACTTCAGAACAATATTTGATAAAGAAAAGCGGTTTTAACATGTTTTTATCAATGTACAGCCTTTCCTTTAAGCAATTTACATCCCTTGCCTTTCACGCACAAAACGAAAATGTCCGTTATATACGACCGATGCTGGTAAGCTAGAGCTCGATTCAAACAAAAGTCATGCTGCAGTAGGAATTTTCATGCTGAATAGAACTTCAGACGTAGCATGGGCAAACAACGTCCGAGAACAAGTAGACCCCTGGCTATAGGCGTGGGTAAACCAAAGAGCAGCGAGCACCGTAACGTGTCCAGAGTGAGGCAGAGGTTGGGTAATTCTTGGGTAAGGCATGGCTCATGCACGACCCGGCTCGATAGTAGGCTGATCAAGTCACCTAAACTCGTAGGCCTGGGGCCCATTGCCGACAATCCGCCTGTCTGCGGTCAGTGTCAATTCCCATTCTTGATCCGAGCTGAGCGGCCGAGTATAGCTTGATGAGTATTACTCGGCGATATTAGAAAGAGCGCGCGGCATGCTGATTATAGGCTTGCCATTTGTGTTAATTAGTTCAAGCTGAGCTTAACGAGGCAAATGTTCGTATTTGGTATGGATTGAAGGGAGAGTATGGCGCAGTATCTGCCTGATGTTTCCACGAACTACACAGATAATTTCTGGCATACAATTCTTGGTAAGTATACCGTCAAGTGGAATTTATAAGTCGAACTATCCTCCCAATCGACTATCAGGTGGCTGCGCCGAAAGGGAAATGGTGAACGCTGCATGAAGAATGGTTTGGTGAAAAGTTCTGCATTGATTAACGTGCATTATTTTTATAGTGCCGCCATGCAGGCGCCTAATAAGGACAGAGAAGACCGTCTTGCTGGTGCTTGTTCGGAGCATGTATATTCAGACACAACACTCCTCGTGTGTGGTCAAATGACTATAATATGTGCCGCAAGTATGTCCATACGGGAAATAAAACATATATTAACCTGGTATACCAAGTTATAAATGCTATTCCTAGGTCAGGCAGGCAGTCACGTTCACATGGATTTGTCGATGTGGTTCTTTATACCTATGAAGAGTGAGCAGTTACTTATTACGTAGCTATGGCATTATGTAATGAGCACGTGCATGAGGACAAAAATTATAAGAAACATTTTGAAGATAGTTTATCTTTGCCTTACTAATGCAGTGGCTTCCCTCCTACACAAACCATTTTGTTCTGGCAATTATAACAGTGAGTAGAAAAACCAAGTACGTTTTCAGGAAGCTTGCTTAATTACTTTCAGCAGCCCTTAAAAGACGTGCAAAAGCACTGACTGACATTGTTTGACATGCATTTGCCCGGCGCTTTAGCATTCGGAGAGAGAACAGATATTGACAAAAAGTTGCGTGTATTTCGCTGCTTTGGTTTTTGAATGTACGAAAAGGTGCAATATGTCTCTCACTTGTCTTGTACACCTACACTTTCAGTGCATGTTTCAGCGTCTAGCCGCCACTTCTCACAGGAGGTTGGCGCTCTTGGGTTATGAGGCTACGCTCTCTCTGATATGGAAGCCGCTCCGCATTCTCATTATTTCAACTGTAAATCCGCAATAAATTACATTATTCAAGAAATTAGCCGATTAGAAATGGTCCTGAGCTGTTGTACAAATCAACGAGTGAAGTCGCATTACGAATGTTTCTCTGTTTTTGGAAAACTAATGTCTTGGTCTAGAAAATAGCTTTCCTTCGCATAAAAGCCTAATCCTTGCTTTCGTGATACGATACTGTACTGCGGTTACTAATCGGCAGTATTACTCTCCAGTTCTCAATTGAAGCCCTATAGCCAGGAAGCTAGCACAAAATACCTAAATAATAAATCTCTCAAAGCGGGCGCTTTGCTTAGAGAAGTTGAGCGCTATAACGTCAGCAACAGAAAGAAGAAGCCCACTACTTCCACACATCCGTTAGTGGGCTTACTGGGAGTAGTATTAGTAGTTCGTGATCGATGCGTACCACTCGGGCTGTTTCAGGATACATGCGCTTTGTCATGTAATTCAACATCATCATCATCATAATCATCATCACCATCATCGTCAGCCTGATTATACCCACTGCAGGGCGAAGGCCTCTCCCATATTTCTCCACTTAACCCGGTTCTGTGCTAGCTGCATCCACTTGACCCCTGCGAACTTCTTAATCTCATCCGCCCACCTAACTTTCTGCCGCCCCCTGCTACGCTTTCCTTCCCTTGGTATCCAGTTTGTTACCCTCAGCGACCATCGGTTATCCTCTCTTCGCACTACATGTCCTGCCCATGTCCATTTCTTCTTCTTAATTTCCGCTAGAATGCCAGTAACTTGAGTTATTTCTCCGACCCACTGTGCACGCTTCCTATCTCTTAATGTTACCCCTACCATTTTTCGTTCCATAGCCCTCTAGGTTGTCCTCAACTTAAGTAGAACTCTCTTGGTTAGCCTCCACGTTTCAGCCCCATAGGTGAGTACAGGCAAGATGCAACTGTTGCATACTTTCCGCTTGAGCGATACCGGTAAGCTGCTAGTCATAATCTGCGAGTGCTTGCCAAATCTAATTAGCTTAGAGTAAATATATGGGGAGCGACCTGTAGGCAGCCAGAAATTTTCGGAATGAACAATGTCTTTTGATAAAATTTCAGTACGCGTCCTTCATTTTGTGCGTTCCCTTTTGCTAATGGTGAAGGGGAGTCTGAAATAATATGTCATTCTCACTAAACGCTTTTTCAGGAGCAACGTTTCCAGCTTCCATCAGTAAATTTTAGAATAATCAAGAATTCCTTGCATCAAAGTTCTTCTCCAGCCAAACGGATTAATCCCCTGGACAGCACACACTTTTGTGCCAAAAATAGGTTTATCAATAAAGCGCGATTATGTCCCAAAGAATAAACTTTAGAGAAAATACAGCACTAGTTACATGAACCAGCGCGGTCTGGTTTTTTATTTTGCCGTAGAAACATTCATGGTCACAAGTATTCCTATCCATTTTGAGATTGCTTTTTTGTGTCCATAAGTTTGCAAATCCTTAAACTGGCCTCCCATTTGTAATAGTCGTAGACTTGAGGATCACACAGGGCTAAGATGGCGAATTCGCAGCAAAGTGGAATATCTTTGCTTGGATCTGTCATCCAGAGGGTGCACTCTCTTTCTGGAATTAAAAGACATGCATATATAAGTGCAAAGTGATCTAGACCAAACTGTTCTTAGCGCAGGGTTGTACGCGCAGAAAATATGTGGCTTCAAGTAAAACCACGACTGCCTTGTAGGCTTTCCTGAAAAGCAAGAAGTGAACAGAGCATATGCAACGGCCAGTTATTATATTTGGTGCTCTCTAAAACAATCCGAAACTTTAGTGTCTGAAAGTGGTCAAACATTTTCGAACTTGCTTTATTTGCTATTCAAATCTTAACTAAGAAAACAAAGCCGATTATTACCAGCTTGTGCGAAATCCTTCCCAGATGAATAGGCCTTTGAAAAGCAATTTGTACAATTATGCCCCATTTATGGGGCCACAAAGCAGCTCTTTGCACACATTAGTGCATGCCGCTATTACATAAGACAAAAAGTGTAAAGCAGAAGCACCAGACAGATTGAGGCAGCAGGACATATAGTCAAAGTTTGTTTATGCAATAAAGGCCGCAACGAAGATTGAAACGATGCCTTCATTCAAGACAGACTGTGTGTTATATTCTAAGATTCAGTTCTTCGACTGTATAGATTGTACACTCCATCAGGTAAGCAAATGTTGCAATATGTTGCAAGACTTTCGCCTGCTCTGCAGATATGCATTCATTTCTTTCTGCGACCATGTATTCAGAGCAGACACATTTAGAACTGATATTTCATTCTCGATGTACAAATAATACGAGACACATACTCAATACACAACTTGACAAAAGAAAAACATGGTCATTGGTGTTCCGCAGTTATGAGATTTGTGCTTTCAAATATGGTTGATATCCTCAGTAGGCTAATGGAAAACAGTCCTCGTTATTCGTCACTTAGATACAGTTTTTTCATAGCCTTTACACTTGGGTTCCGACAAATGAAATCATGCTGATCCGGAGGCATCCTTGCAAAAATAAACTATTCCTTTCTCTCGTCAAGCTTTGTGGCAACATAAAAAAAGCAAAAACAAGAGAGGGTTTTCGATAGCTTTTGTGCCCTCGAAAGGGAAACAGCGCTTCAAAACCTGTATATTTATATCGGTATCATAACTTCGGAATGGTATAATAAACTGAGACTTCAGTACGATCGCAGCGGCTTCTCCCGATTTTTGTTGAACCCTCATGGCTACGCTTGTGAAGTGCAAAGTTGACCTTTGTTTCACTCGTTTTAACGTAAAACGCGGCTGCGATCTTCACACGGCTACCTAGCGCATGCAGATAACATTTCTCGAGTCATTTTGCTTAGCGCTGCAAAGAACCATAAACATTTTGTCCTAATATTTTCGGTGGAGGCAGCAGGGTGGCTGGCTAAACCCGGAAAAAATTTGAAGGCATCGTTAGCTTGGGAGTAACTTATCTGGTAGTAGCAGGGTCGCCAGTGGCCATAATCATGAGCACAGAGAGCTATAATCAGGCTGAAATAGACATAAATAGAGTTCAGCGCACATTGGTAGCCACATGCGGAAACACGTCCAGTCAATACTGAAAGTGCTTTCGATTAATTCTCATTAGGTCACATTGTTCTAGTCCTAATAGTCCCAATTCGGTGGCATGACCACTGCATTGACCAATAATTCAGAATGCCAAAAAATATATGAGGCGAAATGTAATAACTGCGCCTTTTTTCCAAAATTCTTCCTGTCCTTTTATTTTGCTACCCGTGTTAATATATATTTAAACTAGCGCTTCTATTCTGCCGCACGTACTTTTCAGTATTGATTCGTATTATACAAATTACGAAAATTCGTCCCGATATACAGCTATAAGCGATATGAGGGAGAACACATGGGTGCGCTTCTTCAGCGCTTTGTGAAGCGCTGTCACCAATATGTGATAATATTTAGCAGTAAACGCACGTTTACACTGCTGGAACACAACAGCGGCATGGACAAAACAGGTACGCCCATCAAGCCGGAGACTTTTTTCACGCAACACTTGTTTCCAAACAGCTGCACAAGCAGCTGTGAATCAAGGCAGGTTATTGGGGTGTTACGTTGGTGTAACGGACTTGAACACTGAAAACCAAATGCAAGCAGCGGCCGCTAGTAATATTTGGCTCGTTCGCTGGCCGAGCGAAAATCCCGGAGACAACACGTCTCCCCCGTATGCACTTAACAGTGGTATGCACTTAACAGTAGCGTTTATCATCCAAAGAGCGAGAGTGAGGGTGCGAAGTTAGTCTGCTGCTGCACCCTCGGAGCAGACGAGCCTCGATAAGCACCAGCAAGCGCAACGCCTCCACACGGCCGCGTGCCTGCTGCCGCTGCCTTCGGAGCAGCCTAGGTATTTTTGGCAAAGACGGTACTTCCAAACCATTCGTGTTGAAGCAGTGTGACAGGGTACCTGGCATTACGCGAAAACGCTGTTCCCACAGAGGGCCGAGCAATTGTTTCCCCAATGTGATCCGGGCTAAAAAGCGAGTGCAAGTTATGCTCGGTCTGCTGCTCTTTCCAAGCATTTTCAGGTTAATCCCATTCCCATCTTTTGTTGGCGGCACCACTTTGCGAAATACGACGACCACGTGCTTTTGTATTCCCTCTCACGATACTTCTTTAGCATATGAGTCCCAGTGTAAACAAAGAAAAGTAGCTGAGTCAGCTACAGGATAGGACGTTTGGATCCTTCAAGGCTTGGTTTTAATCGAACCCTACCATGTCGAATTGAAAATGTTAGCTTGCAGCACGTGCCAACTGGGCGATGTCATATGTTCGTCTGACCTCAGACAACCCGACGACGACAAGTGAGTGCATGGCCACGTCACCTGCCGGCGATTAGCTTACATTGCCATAGCCAGCATTTTTCGTTTAGTCTGTGATTAAACACGCTACGCAGATTCTTGATTTTTTTCATGGTTTTGTTTGACAAGATTTTCTTCCGCACTTCTACTGCTATAGCGAACGAAAAACCCCATCGAGCCTCGGGACTGCGCTGGCTGGGAGAGGAAGTAATGACCCCTTTTCGGGGAAAGGGAACCAGAGATGGAGGCGTCAGCAAGAGTTGTGTGCGTATTCCCGTGAGGCGACGACAGACATCTTGTTTATCTGATCCTCAAATTGAGCGGTGGTCTCTCGCCGCCTCCCCCGATAAATACTGGGGGATAGCGCACCCGAATTGTGCAGGGAGGATGAGCGTACCCGTCGTGCACGGTGCCTGTATTCTGGTTGCAAATAGAGAGGCGACCGGCAATTGCCGTACGCTCCCCCTGCCTTACGCGGCAGACGCCGTGATATGGCTTCGTTCGAAGAGTGTCGCATGCGCGGGAGATTAGGCCGCCATTCTTACCGCTTAAAAATGTTCGTCGCCGAAGTTGCAGCCCCATTTCACCAGCAAATGAATCAAAAGCCATTTTTACATAGCTTCCTCCCACCAAGGAAAACCTCGTCCTTGTTAATAGATGAGCCAGCATGTTCTGTATTATTTGCAAGTGCAATAAATAGATTACAAGAGTCCATGCTGTGTCGATCCGTTCATTGTCCCTCCGTGGGTAGCTGGCGAAGAGAAACATCCGCTGAGTGGCGGGGTGGACAAAGACTACCCCCTCACATTGCTACAATAGCTCCCGAACGTATAGAAAACTATCGGGACAACGAAAGACAGTCAGTTCGCGGCGTCGAGTGCCTGCCGGAATTGAAAAGGTATGCTATTTGCTCAAGAACAGCTCGCGATCTGTGACTGAAGAGCATTCAGATTTGCATTGCTTTTGAATTTTATGTCATCCACTTTAGTGCCTAAGGATGTACGTAATATAAGGTTTATTTAGTTGACGAAATTAACTAAAGAATACATTTGATCAGTCCGTTTGTGTGTTTACTAACTTTTACCTAAACCCATGCTAAAGTAGAGGTGACAAAAATTGTTTTAAACTGATGCCAAATCCTAGCATAGTCTGCTTCTTTCTATTTCCTTAGGAAGGAGTTTATTCCTCGAGACAGGGCACAAAATCGGGCCACCGCGTTTTTTCTTTCTGTTAAGAAATGAGATACTAAAGTCATATGCTGAATGAGCAAGGGATATTGCGAAAATATACAATGTACTTACCATTGACTGCGGAATACCCGAGGACAATGCAGTGATGAGTCGCATATAGAACAGGGATCTTCTGGTGGGGACCGCTGTAGAGTTGACCTGAAATTCATATCACAGGAAACAAATAAATGCAGTGTTTGGTACGCTTATATATGAGAATTGACGTTTTATGTCAATACCAAAATGCTATAGCTGAAATTTCGGTTTTAATTTTGAAGGCTGCGTCTTCTATGAAACGGGTATGTGAAAAATGATCTCGAGCGATGATTCACAAATTCACTTTGTTATAATAAAGCATCAGTTTATTCTAGGTGAACAAAACGCACGTTGTAGCGATGAAACCTCGGAAGACACTGCAGAGCGAAGCATACATGCTAGGCCTGAGGCAGCGCTATGCAGTGATTACATATAGAAGGGAGTCTGTGCTCTTACATGGCGCAGCAAGGCAAAACAAACTAGGACACGAACAGGGGCTATGGCACGGCAAAATGTCTCCTGGAGGCACCGGAGATATTGATTCGCGTGTGGCAGCAACTCACGCAAACAGCCTAACTATTCGTCGGAGGCACAGCTGCCATCTTCATCCTTGTAAGGCTCCGCGCCGCCCTCCTTATTCACCCAGGACGCATTGTGCCGCTTACTGACCGCATGACCGTGTCCCCGCCATGCTGTCTCGGAATGCCTCTTCTTGGCTTCCTGCCGTCCTTATCAAAGCCCACTCGCAAGCCGGGCACATGCCATGCCCCACGATAAAGTATACACATGCGCACTTGCGCTACCCCCGCGTGCACCAACACATAGTAGAAGGAGAGTGCGTAGTTCAAATGTGAAGAGGGGCACGGGAGCCCCACAAAGTGAACGCGAAACTGCAGTTTAAATTCAAAGTAACAAAATAAAAGCAGGACACAGTCCCATTTTTTTTTCAGCAACACTTCCAGGCTAAGCAAATGGGAAACTGGTACTGCTTCTTATCGGATAAAGAGAAGCAATAAAGGTACTATGGTGGTTATTGGGGAAAGCCAAATAATTTGTTTGAGCGGCTCCCCAATACTATATGTTTTTCGATGAGAACGGGCAGGCATAGACCCCAAAAAAGAAATAGATAAATAAACAGTATTAGTGGGGGTTTCTCTGCGGTTTGGTCCCCTTTTTTCTAAATTTCAGTTATTTCCATAATGACTATAATTTTTTAGTGACCTATTTTAGAACATTGGCCCTAATTAGTTTTTCATCACTATCTAGAGCCACTTTTCGCATTTCCGCAAAGCATTGTAACCAGTCTATTGTCTTGCTAACCACCCCTAACATGCGTTTTTATCTCTCTGACCTCATTGTTCAGAACAATGATTTGTTAGTTTTGTTGTGCAGAGCAAGGTTTTGTTAGTTCACACTGTGTCGCTGAGCTGTGGCCTTGTCAGTTTCTTTGTAGTGCAATACGTGTATAGATTTCTCCCAAACCTTTACATCCAAGCGCGTTTGCTTCCACAGAGTTCCCAGTGGCTATAATTTTGTTTCGCCTGTTCTAATTCTAGTTTTCTTTGATGTATTTACCTACAGTAAATGAAAGAGCGGCATATATGGTACCTCATGAAGGCGGTGATGTACTGTACAGGAGGAGATTGGGTCGCAGATGGAACTTGATGACGACGACAATGTTTACTGCACAGCTGGAGACGAAACAACATGCGGCGCACGGGCGTGTCGAGCCAACTGTGGTAGAATAATGTGAAATTCAGAAATGACCGGATTATAGCGAACGCTTTAAAATTGGCATTAGTTCAGCTTGACTAAACCTCGCTATGCTGAGAAGGAGCTTTGTTAACCAGTCATATATGTTCGTTTTGCTTGGTTGAAACTGTATTGCACATATATGGTTCTGTGAGGCGAGCGAGCTCCACCTGCTCCGCTGATCGCAGCTACAGCGGGTGGCACGGCGCGGCGAGTTATGGGGTTCGACACTATGGACACAGCTCCGCTGCGGTGCTTGAAGGTCAGATGTGCAGCCCCAGATGAACTACATGTTTGGCATTTAAATAGAACGTCAGCTTTAAAAGGTATAGGTATTGCAGCGTACAGGCTATACCTTTAATAAATACCTAGGAATGCAGCAATTGTTTCAGAATTCGCCTCACATACTTTTGCCCGAAGCACAGTCTGCTAAGATCTGTGTATGAACATCACGACGTTGATTCATCGAAATCAAAACAACATGGTTTGTATCAATAACGCGCCCTCCGGGCACTGTAAGGCCGTTTTGACTGTCCAGTCCGTGGTCGGCACATCTGCTGCGGAAAAGAGACAGACGAAGAGAGAGAGAGAGAAAACAGAAAGGCAGGGAGGTTAACCTGGCGATGCACAGTAGTATACCATAAACATGAGGAGAGGCACAAAGGGAGAAAATGAGAGAAAGTGCCCCAAGAAAAGGTATCTGGCACATATCCAAAGATCTATAGTGAAAGGGGGTAGAGCGTCTACACATAAAGTCTTGAACTCAACCCCGAGTCCTTTAAAAGCTTAAGAAGCGCATTCACTGATTTCCTTCGTGATGAAAGGGTCATCCAAGTGCGCAGAATCTTAGCAGCCCAAATTTAAAACATGAGGTATTGGAATGCACAGCACAGTAAAATCGTACTCAGCTCAAATCCAAGCAAATGGCTCCGGCCCTCCGTTGTAGGTGCGACTTTGACAAGCCCCCACAACAAAAAGGACTTAAATATTTCGAGAAGATGTCGCTTCAAGCGATAAGAGATAGTTGCAGTCCCCTGAGTATTTTTAAAAATCTGTTAACTTCGCAGGTCGCTGTAAAGAAAGTGCAATAATGCAAAAACTGGTTTTGGATCAAGCTTCTCCTTTGAAAGCTTAAATTTGCCGATCTACTAAAATATTCCATTGAGGAACTGTGAGCTTGATATTTACGCGCCAGCTTGTGTACTGAGAAGATCATTGCTATTTTCCTGCATATATTTGCCTGTTATTATTCAACCAAAGCGTGAGGAAATTGTCAATACCGTACTAGTGGGCGTTGAGGTAGATTTAAAATTCAAAGAGACGCGTCTGGTGCTTTCTGTGCCCCATGAGGCGTTCAATTCCCAGAAGCTGTCCAGCGCAATCTGCCGAGTCAGAGCAGCAAGGGTAATGGTCTCCTAAGAAAGACGCTATATTCTTAGACTGGGAGTGGCACCCATGAAAAACATCCTGTTCTTTCGGTCAGTCCGCTGTCAATGTTCAATAGTCTCTAAGATAAAAGAGGCCATGGCAATTGATAAATAAATAAATTCACTAACTATATTTTGGAATAGAAGGTATTAGATAAGTCATTTTCGCCTTCTCAATATCACAGGAGAGTTAGCGCGTCTGGAGAGAGCCTCGGGCACAGCACATACCGCAGACAAGAAGGACAATGTTAGTCTAATGTGTTCAGAATGATGTAGCTAAAGTAATCACACCGGAAGTTTCGAGACGACGTCAACTCGCTGAAACATTCCTTGTTGACACAGCTGGTATGCGGAATTTCTTGATGGCATGAGCTCGTTACTTGTAAATTCAAAGGGTCCACGCCTTTGTACTCTGTCACATCACATACGTAGCTCCAATGTGGAACTGGAAAAAGGAACATCAGAGAAGGCTTGAAGTACACGTACGCCGAGCTTTCAAGACAGCGTTCGGGCTCCCCGATAATGCCTCCATTGAACTGCTCTTACAGCTAGGAGTGCGCAATACCCTTGCCGAACTCATCGAGGGGCAGCACACGGTACAGAGTGCACGCCTATCAAGAACGAAAGCCGGCAGAAAGATTCTCGTCAAGCTCGGCCTGAACACCATAGCAGAAAAGGAAAATGTCCTGCAGTTGCCTAAAGTCGTGGGAGATGCAATCAAAGTGTCCCCCTTCCCAAGAAACCTACACCCGATCCACTATCAAGGAAGACAGCTGGTCCACGCCAAAGCCTTCGCTGCGGACGCGGCACAGTTTCCCGAGAAGACCGCTTTCGTGGATGCAGCGTACATACCGGGAAAGCATGCCTAATCGGTAGCAGAGGTCGACGGACACGGGCGTACGCACTACTCACTCGCACTTTACACCAAGAAGCCAGAGGTAACTGAACAAGCAGCGATAGCACTAGCTCTAAAAGACTTGAACTTCACAACTGTATACAGCGACTCTAGAGCATCCACTCGAGCTTTCGCCAAGGGCAGGATAGGCAAAACGACGCTACGGATGTTAGGCGGAAGTAACATTACCGATCACTCCATCGTATGGTTCCCGGCACACATGGGAAGCTTGGGGGGTGGCCTGCGGAATCTCAACGAGATCGGACACGAGGCGGCGCGAGGACTCGTCGACCGCGTCCCTCCGGATTCCCGCGCTACTCCACATATCGAGTACAGAGATCAATTATTCACATACAACAAGCTCACTAAGCACTTTTATCTAGGCATACGAGCATTTCGCCTCCCGAATAAGAAATTAACCCGCAGCCAGTCAATCACGTTACGCTTGCTCAAAATGAACTCACACCCCAACCCCTGACCTTCAGAACTCCTACTGTGGGAAATAAAGTTTTTCCAATCCGAACGAAAGGAAAATTACGAGATGCTATAAGAGCTGGAGAATGGCGATGGACATCTACGGCAGAACAGTTTTCTTGCCGAAAAGAGGAAACGAAAATTATCATTTATAATTACACCACTAAAGTCACTGCTAGTAACTAGTTAAGCGAAAGGGCTATGAGTCCAAAATCACGAGAGGCTATGACAGACCCGTCACAAAGTAATCGGTTTGAAACATACGTGAGCGATGCGTGAATCGAAGACGCAAGTTTATTTCTCAGGCGGCCCACAGCTTGAGATTCAACGCTATATACATTGATCAGAACCTTTGATGCATGCGGTTTGCTTGATGGAGCGAACCGGCCCTTGAAGAAAAATATCGGGAAAATTTGAGTAAGGGTCTGCTTGACTAAGGGGCAGAACTTTCAACTGCTTGAAAGCCACTGTAAGCGCAACCCCTTCGTAAAATGTTATGTGCGCCACACTGCAAGCACTGTGATTCCGTTTTTGCCGAAGCATTTCTAGTTTCCTAATGGGCTGAACAAAACACATAGCCATATTCATTTTTGTGCCATTAGCAGGAGCCAATTGATTAGTGGAATATAAAGTAATTACACAAGCGAAACAATCTTTCCGAAAAATGAACACAATGATCAACGGCGTTCATATTTCCACGTTCGTTTTCACAGCCATTTTTTCCTTGTGTTACTATTCCTACCAGCTGAAGTTCGCCAAGAACGGCTCAAGATATTAGGGGAAGGACTCAATACATGGATACAGCCCCGCAGAAAATTTGCACGCGTACACTGTCTTAGCGCGCCGCTTATATTTAGACCTTTCAAGCATCTACACATATCTTGGTGCGCATTGCGACCTAAAATACATCATGGTAACGATCTCAATAACAAAGAAAAAATGACCCAGCTTTACGATCAACCGTGGTGTGCGAAAGTTGTACAGAGATCTATGCAGCGTAACAACTTATGAAACTACGATCGTGGATGACTCAAAAACGTTGAATTCATGACAGATCAAAATGAAACGAAGCGCAAATTTAATATAGGAACGACTGAACGAGGAACATAAAGTGCGTTGTTTTGAGTATTTGTTAATGATACAAAAAGGCATATGTAAGAGGAATGGGCCGTGAAACATGGAAACGAGTTGCTGAGGTTGCTGTAGGGAAACAACAATGGCAGAAACCAAAAACACGTGAAAAAAATGCTATACTCGTACTTAAGTGAATATGCACGAGGAAAATAATTCATTATATAGTGAACAGCACAATATACTTATCGCATATTGCACCGCTGACTACGAGGATCTCTTCTTATTAGAACCGCCTGTGCGCGAAATTGCGGATGTGCCGTTTTTCCCCCAGCAGCTCACGCTGCTAGGCAGCCGATGGTGCTGACGCTGCTGTGTCAGTGACCTACCGCTCAGAGACTTCACCCTTCTTTCATCGTACCGATTTCCGAGGTGTAGCTTAGCCCGTGGTCTCACATGCGCAGCATTTGATGTTCCTTCCACGATTTCGTTAGCTGTGCGTGCTACAGATCCGCCGTTTGCGGGATTGAACGTGTGCGGCATTCTCCCGTTCTCGAAGCGAGTTCGATGGCTTCAGGTGCTGCAGCAATAACCGTAAAGCTTTTCTTGAATTTGAAAGCATCTGAGCTGTTTAGAGCGTGCATTCTCACTTCCACTCACTTTCAATGGATAGCACTGTTTTCGTGGGTCCGCCAAATAGGCCCGACCTGTGGTCTTTCTGTTCGCAGCCTCAAAAGCATCTCAGGAACTTGAACGGTCCAACCAATCTGGACGCACGATTCATCGCGATCTCACGATTATGTCCCTGAGTGCGTAGTTGAGCTTGAGGACCGAGTCAACGCCTGTGAGCGCTCAGTCATACCTTGCCATCTGACTTGCAGTGCTCTTACCGTGGTTGCGGGCCGCCTTCCTATTGGCATATCCCTAATCTCAATCACTTTGCCTAGTCGTTGACACATGCCGGAGCCTTCTGCTCATACGCAGAGGAAGGAAACGCCATATCAGTGCACATTTCCGTATGTTATGTAATCTCGCATATGCGCAATGGAGCGACTTTATTCCCCAACTCGCTGCTAGCTCCTTTGCCCATAATAACGCCTTTGCAGACCTGATTTGAGGCCTCACTGCAAGCCCGTATTGTCGAAACCTTGATCATAGACCAACAGGAAATCTACAAATCACTCGCAGCAATACCAGCTATTCTAGTGTTAACGAACGCCAACCACATTGTAAGTTGCTTCACAGTGAAATTTGGCGTGAATTGTCGGCGGGTTTTTGTCTCCTAAAAAGAACATTTGACCCTCTAGACACAAAATGAGCCTTGGTACTAACCCTTGAAATGCCCTTAACTGCTGAACGCAAACTCGTGGGGGCATCCCCATTCTTACGAGATGTACGTGCTCTGGAAGTATCTGGAATAGGGCGCTCCCCGCTGCAAGCTCTATTGGCAAATTTCATTTATCAACACTTGCAACATCATACCAGCGACGACATATTCCCATTCCCTTTTCGGCCCGCATCTGGCTGCTCGTGAACTTACCTGCCGCATTCGAATCACCTCCCCACATATCAATGCGACGGCCGCTCGAGTCACCTTCGCTCTCGACTCACCTAAGTCACTGAACTTTAACCTGTGCTGAGTGGAGGTGGACAAAAGAGTCCTTTGCCATGAGCCATACAAACTGAACTTTTGTCTGAACGAGTTGGAAGGGCTGCGTCGGCAACTGGCAGTAGCTTGACAAGTAGCTCGGGATATCCTCGTGATTCATTTGTTCGGGGGACCTCACCTGCGTTTTCACTCAAGGCCTATCCGAGTGGCAGTGGGAAGCCTTTGCCATCTGACCGGAGATCCCGGCGGATTTTGGACGATTAACGATATTTCATTCCACCATTCCTCGTGAGCTATCCTCCCCAGCTGGACTGTCAGTGAGGTCCCGAGTTGGTGCGCCATTGCGTGTCGTTTCCTACGGGGCTGTGGCTCTACTCTTAAATCGAACGTCGGTGTCGCTACGCAGGGACACATTCGTGGCAGGGAAGAACGAAAATGCCGCAGCACAGCCAGCAGTCCAAGCTGTTTATTGGGAGCTCCCAATGTTCTTTCTCGGTTTCGAAGCAGCATCCGCGCGCTCCAACGTCGCGGCGTGGTCACGTCCTCGATGAAAACGCTGGCAGCCGAGACGAGAAGGAATGGTGAAGAAGGGGCCGCACGTCGCGCTACGCCAGTTCTCTCACCCTCCCCCGCTCTCTCCACAATAGCTTTGTAGGGAAGGAGGCCACGAAGGAAAACATATAAGGTCTACGTTAAAGAGGGAGACAGAGAGAGAGGCTGGGTCCGCCGAGTCGTGCGTGGCAAAGGGAATGTTAAATCCCCACAATTTGCATGCGCAAAATATGTAGTAAATATATGACGTAATTGTGATGAAAATGCACGAAACTTCACACTGCGAGTAAAAAAAAATTGTAAGGATCATTTTGGATCACTAAACTCTTGTTTTGCGATATCCTCTATCGCGCGGTGGTCCGGAGTCGTCCACTATGGCAACTCTTTCTCTGCTTTCACTCCCACCTTCGCGAAAATACGATAGCGGAGCCTACGAGACAGCATATAAAGCCTCGCTTTAATCGAGCCGTATGAACGTGCCTGCGTGGCCTAGGGATAACGTGAATGCAAGGTCTTGGCAGGCTCATTCGGGTATCGCCCTCCCATATGAAAGGCGCGAGCTTTTCTAGCCTTTCCAGCCTTCGCATGTGAAGGACGGACGTCCACCGCGAGTATTAGCACTGAAAGACTTTGGCCCTAATAACTATATTACGCTGGTTCGCAGAAAAAAAACAGCAAGAAAAGATAGAATAACAACAAAATATTGTAAACTGATGGCAAGCGGTTTAAAAAAAATTTTCTAAGATTACTTTCTGCTTAGTTTTTTGACAATAATGCATCGTTTTGTGCAGTGATTTAATGTCCTCAGTAGTGCGCGAGTAATTTGTTTACGGCCGTAATTCCGTAATTAATGCTTGAGAAATACATTTTTATGGTGGTGAATTTCGAGGAGGGTAGGCATAGTCCTGTTTCAGTAGTAATTCATGTCAAAGTGTAACCATATTCCTGTTTATGTACTTCATGGCAAAGGCCAGAACGGCCCGCCTAACAACCGAAAGTATTTGTGGGCTTTTCTTGAACATGTAACGGTAATCTACATTAACTACCATTTAACCGCAGAAAGAAGGCGCTTTTTGTCAAATGCAAAACATTCGAAGCAACATAGCACTGAAAATATCTGTATATTCTACAATCCGTCGCATAAAGCTTTGGTGTAGTTTACCGGGTTTAAATTCCCAAACCGACCCAGATTATGAAGAACTCCGTAATTGAGGACTCCGGACATTTTGACCACCTTCGCTTATTTAACGTCCACTGGCATCGCACAGCAAACGGGGAAGCTTGCTTTTCGCCTCAATCGAAAAGCGGCCGCTGAGGCCTGGATTCGGTCGCACATTCTCGGTTGAGTTGAGGGCCCTAAGCACAGCACCAGCACGGCGGAGGGTCGCATAAAGGCAATGCAGGTATCTGCTAGAGGTATGTACCGTATTTATTCTATTAGCGATCTTGGCAGCTCTCAATTATCTATTCACTTTGCCTCTCTCAACCCCTACCTATATCTTGAATGACCCCGCCGGGCTGGCGCAGTGGTTACGCCGCTCGACTACTGTCCCGAAGGATGCAGGATCGAATCCCGGCCTCTGTACAGCTGTTCGATGGAGGCGAAAAGCAGCGTGCCCGTGTTCTGTGCGATGTCAGTGCACGTTAAAGAACCAAAGGTGGTCGAATTTTTCGGAGTCCTCCACTAAGGCGTCTCTCATAGCCTGAGCTGCTTTGCGACGTTAAACGCCCCTACTGAAAAATCCTGTATAAAATTCGTACAGGAAATCGTATACAGTTTTACTGTACAAGATCTGAAATACAGGATTGTGAGCTATTTCAGGAAATTCCTGTACTGCTCTGGAAAGTCCGGAATGAAACCGCGCGGAGCTCTGATACCGGAGTGGCCTGTATGGTTGTGAAGAGCATGTGATAATTTGATAAAAGACGAAGAAAGAAAACCACGTTTGGAGAAAGAAGAAGAGGAAAACATGGAGGTTGGCTCGATGAGTGCGAGGTACGAGCAGGAGAGAACAGGCGAGCAGCGGAGCCGATCGGCTGTCCAAGGAGCTCGGAGCGGTGCGTCTTCTACCAGGCCTGACCCGGGGATCCAGACCTGGGGCCTGCCGGCCGTAGCCTGTCCTGCTTTCCGGTTGTCCACGAAGCTCGGAACGGTGGTCGGGCCCGGGAGTGCCACAGCACCAGCTCTTCACTGGCACGAGCGTTCGGCGCCGTGCTGAGCCCAGGCACGTCGGGGAGGCCTGACGCATCGGCCGTGGAAAGGCAACCCGAGGCCTCTTGCCTCTACTGGGCCCCGTCCGGTGGCCTAGCCTTCCGCTGGGCTTACCGAGGCCTTACTGCACCGACTCTGCAAACCTCTGACCATCCTGAGCGTCTGCACCGGCTTCTCCACCCAACGAACTGGTGACTGTAGACAATTTAGTGTTTAGTCTTCGTCCTACTTACTTGTCCGACTCTCGTCTCGTCCATGTGTATACATAAAATTATTCGTCGTTAGATTGGTCGGTCTGGTCATCTATTTAGATTGTTTTCTCTGAATAAGCCACAGAACAAGGTGGCCAGAAGATTTAAAGAAAAGAACCTCACAATTTTGGCGACCACGGCAGGACTAGACCGGCCAAGCAGCATTTTCCCGCGGCTAGAGATTGGAGAAAAATGAGTGCTCCAGAGTTGCTCGCGTTAGGGGAACATATAGGTTTGCAAGGAATCGAGTTGCGCGAGTGGGTTGAGAAAGAATTGCAAAAGGCAAGGGAAGACAAAGCTGCCGAACGCGAAGAGAGAGCTGCAGAACATGCAAGAGCGAAGCAGCGCTTGGAGCAAGAAAACCAGAATTTGCAGCTACGAGTACGACTTGCGGAATTGAGAGAAAACGCCCCTAGTGCTGGAAGCGCTGAGCACTGTACTGTACCAGCTCCGTCTTTCCCCATTAGTCCTCATGGAATGATTCCACTGTTTAATGAGGAAAGGGACGATTTGGACGCGTGTTTGAAGGATTTTGAACATGTCGTCATTGGCCAAGGCTGGCCGAAAGAGAAGTGGGCCACTGCTTTGAGTCTGTGCCTCGGCGGAGAAGCTCTCAGAGTCTTTGGACGACTCTCTCCTGAGGACTGAGTCATTTACGATGTAGCGAAACTTGCCTTACATCGGAGGTTTTGGTTCACGGCCGAGGACTACAGAGAGAAGTTTCGTGGAAGGAAGCCGCAAGATGGTGAAACAGCTTCCCAGTACACCACAAGGCTGTTAACTTTTTTTGACCGCTGGGTTGAGATGCGAGGACAAGGTCGCAGGTTTGAAGTGGTTCGGGACATGATAGTGGCTGAGCAGTTTTTAAACAGCTGTCACATACGTTTAGTTCTGTCTTGCGAGAACGTGATTGTAAAACGGTGGACGAGATTGCTCAGGCCGCCGATCACTTTCTTGAGGCTCAGCGACAGAATAACCTCGCGGTTTTTAAAGATAGAGCTGAGCAGAATTCTGCGAAACCGCAGGACGCAGCCCCAAACCCAAAGACTAGAATTCGATGCTTCATCTGTGAAAAGATCGGACATAGGTCCGCGGATTGCCATACAAAACTGAAGCCCCCATATTGCACATCATGTCGCAAATCTGGGCATAAAACCCAGTTGTGTCGATACGGAAAGTCAAATGACCGGGAGACGTCTGCTTGCTGCACGTCCCCTCGAGATTCCCACCCTAGTCGTCAGCTGGGAAGAACATGCCTAGATGTTCGAAGGGACGATTCGGCTCTTAGTCCATCTCAGATTATTAAAACATGCCAGTGGAGCATGGAGAAGTGTTCGGACAAGCAGTGTCGGTGCTGCGCGACACTGGTTCTAATAGCATCGTGGTGCGTCAGGCTTTGGTGCCCGAGGCTGCATATACCGGTGAACGAGCATCTTTACGTTTAGCGGATGGTTCTTACATCGAAGCGCCTAGGCGGAGGTTATTATCAAGTCGCCATACTTCACAGGCAAAGCTATTGCTAGGTGCCTGCCGACGAAATTATATGACGTAATTATCGGCAACGTTCCGGGTGCAAGCGCCCCATTCGCCGACGCTCCAACAGTCTTGACGGGCCAGAGAAGCATACCTGCCAGTGATGACGGATCCAGTGCTTCTTTCCAGATTCTGGCGGCGAAAGTTTCAGGGACTGGTTTGGATGCCACTCAAACCGTACTCCACTTATCTCGGTCTGTTTTTCGCAAGAAACAAGAGGACGCCAGCTTAGACGTGTGTCATCGCAAGCTTAAGAAAACCTATCGTGGAAAAGGGCAGACGGCCTACACCTTCCATCTGGTTGACGGCATTTTGTACCGGACCTATCAACTTTGTCCAGAAAAAACAATTGAAGAAGCGGTCGTTCCGAAGGTTTTGCGCCATCAGGTCCTCGTGCAGGCACATCGGAGTGCACTTGTCGGCCCCCAGGGAGTCAGAAAAACTACCGCAAGAGTGCTTGATGACTTTTACTGGCCAGGGGTGCAAGCTGACATTAAACGGTTTGTGAGGTCGTGCGATGCATGTCAGAGGACTGTCCCGAAAGGAAACCTGAGGAACGCTCCATCAGGACACATGCCCATTAACACAAAAAGCTACGAAGAGCGCCAGCCAGTGAATGCCCTACAAGCTTCATCCTTCGTAGTTCTTGATAACGTCGAGTCGAAAACTCCGTTGTCAAAGATCAGTGAAGAACCTTGGTCCCAGATTGGACTGGGGAACCGAGACTCGATACAGAATAGTGAACTGGTGAATCGAGAATGATACGGGAGACAATGTTATTCTCTGTGCTGTCTTCCAACGCCGTTGGAGATATATCGTCTTAGAGCACATTTTATAAAAAGCTTTTGGAGGTGTCGTCGTGCAGTTCATAGTATGTTTCTAGGAGTTTATTTCTTCTGACAAGTGTTGAGTGTTAATGTTACTTGTATTAGTACGAATTTTTTTTATTTTGTGTGCGCGAGTGACTCAGACTCTCAGCCGGCAATAGCAATGGTGGCCACTGTGTGGGGTGTGCAGTGATGGGTGCAGCAGTGTTGTGGTGTGCGGTTCTCCGAAAGAGTGCATCAGTGTCATGGCCCCAAGTTTTTTTTCCCGAAAAAAAAAACTTCTCAAAGGGGGGCATATTTGTGAAGAACCTGTGATAATTTGATAAAAGACGAAGAAAGAAAACTACGTTTGGAGAAAGATGAAGAGGAAAACGTGGATGTTGGGTCGAGGAGCGCGAGGCACAAGCAGGGGAGAACAGGCGAGCAGCGGAGCCGATCGGCTGTCCAAGGAGCTCGGAGCGGCGCGTCTTCTGCCAGGCCTGACCCGGGGACCCAGACCTGGGACCTGCCGGCCGTATCCTGTCCTGTTCTCCTGTTGTGCACGAAGCTCGGAACGGTGGTCGGGCCCGGGAGTGCCTCAGCGCCAGCTCTTCACTGGCACGAGCGTTCGGCGCCGTGCTGAGCCCAGGCACGTCGGGGAGGCCTGACGCATCGGCCGTGGAAAGGCAACCCGAGGCCTCTTGCCTCTACTGGGCCCTGTCCGGTGGCCTAGCCTTCCGCTAGGCTTACCGAGGCCTTACTGCACCGACTCTGCAAACCTCTGACCATCCGGAGCGCCTGCACCGGCTTCTCCACCCGACGAACTGGTTACTGTAGACAATTTAGTGTTTAGAATTCGTCCTACTTGCTTGTCTGACTCTCGTCTCGTCCATGTGTATACATAAAATTATTCGTTATTAGATTGGTCGGTCTAGTCATCTATTTAGATTATCTTCTCTGAATAGGCCACAGAACAAGGTGGCCAGAAGATTTAAAGAAAGGAACCTCACAATGGTTGATGGCCTTCTTTTCCGGAAAGAAACGCATCGCCACTTTGGAAAAAGCATGCAACAATATAAAACAACACGACTACATTTAAAATATCAAAACAAAATAAAACTTCCTTTAGTAAGTGGGGAATCGAGCATCAGTCCTCGTCGTCTTCAGACGGGCACCTTAACCACTACTCTACGGCGGGACTTTTTTTTCTTTATTGCATGTAAAAACGTCCATAAAAAAGCAACTCCACTTACTTAAACATGTACATCTCTAAAGCTACTGGGCTGCTTAATACGAGCCCGTCATATCCCCAGCCCGACAATGCACAATCATCAGAACATCAAAAGTCTGGGAGACAAACACATGCGTCTAGATACGGCATCCAGTTTGGAGGTTCTTCACGTGCGGCATATACACTTCTCACCAAAGCACACTGCTCCCGAAACACGTATTTGGACGATCTTGGTGGCTCTACAAGCCTGTCGATCATGCGGCTTTTCAAAAAGCTGAACAGCCCCATCAACACAAATAGATCGTAAGGCATGACAGAGTTTTTGTCAGGAGGCAAAAATCTAATTTTATAAGGCGTAACTTCAATGTCCTTTTTAAGAGTTCTTTGTAGTGTGGCCCAAAAGAACATAGCATCACGGCACAGAATAAAGCAATGATCAATTGTCTCAGGCACGTTACAGAGACGACAATTTACCGAACAGGGCACAAACATCTTATTGTGAAGAAATGTCTTGAAAGGCAACGTCGCTGTGTGTAATTTGAAAAAGAACGTTTTTGGAGCTGCCTGAATGCACATTTGCCTAACACGCTTTAGAACAGTGGTGTCCAAAAACCCCAGATAAGGCTGCCGATACAACGGTGTAGAGAACAAAGACTCAGTGAGAGCCTGGGTCATCTGCTTTCTCGAGAGGCTATACAGGTAATCTACAGAGAAACGCACAGTGAGAAAATTGAAAGTGTCAGCAACCTCCTTAAACGGCAACTCCGGAGGTTTTTTGACATTCTAATATTCTAGTAAAAATTTTACTATAGGTTCTCCTCTCCATCCTGACGCATTCTACAAAATTTGGGCGCCGAACGGTAATCTGGTCACGCGCAACACGGTTTTAAAATATGCCGTTTTCATGGCTTAAGTTGAGGGTATTTCTGCGGGCAACAGTGAGTCTCTGACGTCACAAACAGTATACCGGCGTTACTGTCCACTTCCCGAGTGATTATGAAATTGTGAGCCTTATATTGAACTACTTCAGACATTTTATGCAGTGCGTCATGATTTCCATGCTTTATTTTCACCATCCAACGCACGTACGAGTGTTTTTCTAATACTGAGTGTGACGTCACCATTTCGTCACCTGTGACGTCGTTTCTGGCTGCGAAAGCAGTTTCGGTTTCGATTTGCTCTTTTTCTTTTTAAAAAATACTTCTAATCGGAATTTCGAAAAACTGCTTTGTGTATTGGAGTCAGGACATGCCAAGGAATGTAATTCAATCAAAAACACAAAATGATGAAAAAACCACCGGAGTAGCCCTTTAAGGAATCCCCATAAACGCCCCTCACGAGCCTGCCCAGTTGGTGCGAATAAGTAAAGCAAAGGTGGACTAAGACGCCGAATGAGCACAGTTACAAGAAACGGATGGTTTGCCGATTTGAAAAAGAAAAAACGGGAAAAAAGTTGCTGCAGAAACAAGTGAACAAGGCCCACTCCACCAGACTCTAAGGGAAGAAACAAGTTGTCACACCGCATGGGCTCCCATTGAGAGCGCCGCACAAATGTTGCAAATATTCTGTGTATAACTTGTACTTTCCTCCTCGCACATTGCAGGAATTGAAAGACATACGCAAGCTTTACAAACAAAAATATGTTACAGACCTGTGCCCTAGCAAACAATGAGAGTTCCCTACCCATCCAAGCCTGTGTTTGTCGCCCCATAGGTACGATTTGTGAATCGCAGTAGGCTGCGCTGTTACGAACTTGGTGCAGCGGAACCCCTTGGTACTGAAGAGGACTACAGTCCCAGCATATGCCTCCAAACTGGCTTGGTCTAGTGCCCCAGTGTCCCAACCAAAAACATTTCGATTTATCTAAATTAAGGGCCGCGCCTGATACATCGCAGAACTGTTCAGTCAAGTAGAAAGCCTCAAGTACACTAGTTTTGTCAGAACAAAAGAGGGCGATATCGCCCACGTGAGCTAAAATCTTAACTTCACATTCAGCCAGAGAGAAACCACGGATGGCTGCACTGTTAATTATACTGAGACAGAGGGGTTCCAGATATAAGCCAAACAACAGTGGAGACAGTGGACATCCTTGACGAACAGATGATTCCAGTGCTATTGGTTTCGTTAGCTCCTGATTAACAATTAGTCTTGTATACGAGTTCATATAGCACAGCCTTATGCCTTTGAGCAAAACGTCACCAATGTTTGCATTCTCCAAGACCACGAACAAGAAATTGTGCGGAACTTTATCAAACGCCTTTGCCAGGTCAATTTGAATCAGAGCTACTTGGCCTGTCTCATCTGGTACTGTCTCGATTACTGAGCGTGCAATATGGATGTGTGTTTGAATACTGCGCCCTCTGATACCACATACTTGATGCGAACCTATCAAGTCCATGATAACCAGCTGCAAACGAGAACAAGGGACCTTTGCAAAAATTTTGTAATCAACATTACAGAGGGAAATTGGACGATATCCTTCAACAGTTTTCAACCGATTAGTATCTTTGCTTTTGGGAATTAATATTGTGTGGCCTGAATAAAAAGAGGCAGGAAACCCACATCATAGGATGCTTGGAATACTTCCATCAAAACAGGCGTTAGGCAAGGCGAAAATGTTTTGTAAAATTCGCTAGTAATACCGTCTGGGCCAGGAGATTTCTGGTTCTGAAGGTCTGAAATGGCTGATTTTTTTCGTCAAAAGTGATGGGTCGCTCTACTACAGCACACTTCTCATCGTCTAGTCGAGTAAAGTTCTCAAGTAAGGAATTATAATCGAAACCCTGATTTGCATCTTTACAACTGCCGAACAGCTTTCGATAATAATGATAGAAGGCAGCAAGAATACTAAGAGCATCACTATATGGGCAATCACCATACTGAAATTGCAATATTTTCTTCGTAAGACCATTCTCTCTTTCATCACTGAGGGCCCGACGTGAAGGTTGCTCGTCAAGAAACCTTCGAGTCCTAGATCTTATTAGGGCCCCCTTGTATCTTTCCGTCGCAAATTGTTGAAGCTCTGCCTTTACCTTATTAATTTCTTCAACATAGGCACCCGGGCTAACCCTCTCTAGCTCATGTAGCTCAGTTAGAGTGCGCCCAAGCTCACGAAGGTGGTGCCTCTTTAGGAACGCGATTCTTGCAGAGGCTTCAATTGCCAAGTTTTTGGTTTCCTGTTTAAACAAGTCCCATTTTTGAAAAACTGACAGATCATGGCGTGACGATATGTCTTTCAAACAAGTAGGTACAGCACGCTTAAAGATTTCATCTGAGAGCAGACAGTTATTCATCCTCCACAGCTCCCACCGAGGGTGAGGTATCTGCCGACTGTACCTCCCTACCTGAAGAGACACCATACAATGGTCACTGAAGAAGATGGGCCGCACCCAGTAACCAAACATATTTGCTAACGTGTCTGCGGAAACATAAATTCTGTCAAGGCGGGCATTAGAGGAGAACTGAAAATGAGTGAAATGAATACTGTCGCCTTTTTCCTGCCCCACATCCACAAGGTTATATTCACAAGCCAAATCGTTAAGTAATGCAGCACTAGGGTCATATCTCTTACAAAATGCTGATCGGTCCTCATCCCTACAAACACAATTAAAATCTCCCAACAGTATAATTTTGCGATCTGTGCACAAATGGTTAACTGATGAAAGAAAAAAATACCTTCTGTCTCGCTGTTTTACAGGGGCGTAAACACAAATAATTCGTCACTGCACACCTGAGATTGTGAGGTCACAGCATATAAGTCGCCCCTCGTCATCTATGCAATAAGACATGCCTGCCATCTCTAGCGTTTTGGCCAGGAATGGCATACACCCTGAGGACAAGCCTCTAGCGTGGCTAACAATGATGTTATATTACGGCAAAAACGGCTCAAGAGCCGCTTCAGTCTCTTCATCGGAGGACAAATTTTTTTCCTGAATTGCTGCTACAGACACACTCCATTTCTTTAACAGATGTCTTAACTGCTGATGTCTCCGACGATAACGCATACCCCTGACGTTAAGGGTGGCGACTTGATATGCTGCGACGCCAGCCATTTTTGGTACTAGTCCTTTTAAACATCATCCCCTGGAATGGGATGGCCCGCCTGCAAATTGGCGGCCTTTCGGGCAGACATCGCCCTCCTCTTTAAAGTCACCCTTCTTGTGGCCTCTACACAGTGTGCCTTCTGGTCAGCACCATCGATACACACCTCATCATCTGCGGGACGCTTCAAAGGCACTGTGTTGTCCATGTCCTCCTCTGAGACATTCAAGGCTTCGGCCCACGAACCTGATTGGAGCGTATCGCTCGCTGCCACACTGACAGCCGACAGAGAACCGGACGCACCAGTGATCGGCGCCACAGACGGCTCCTGTTACCCTGCAACGACGAAGGAGAATCAATGACGAAGGAAGATAGGCGAGCATCGACTGGCAGTATCTTTTCCATTGGCTCCACAGGAGGTATATCCAGACGTCCTTCAATGACAGGTGGTTCTTGGGCAGCAAGCGCAGCACTCTGAGTGGCACTCACAGGCGGGCCCGGGTCCGGTGGTTTTGGCTCTGGAGACGCTGGTTCTTGATGGCCAGTCACTGCAGATTCTTGTGTGGTGATGTGAGATACAGAAGGCTTCTGGTCCCCATCAATTTGAGGTTCACGACTTAACTCACCAGTTACATCAACAACCTCTGACACATCCATGATATGTTCGGACGCCACGTCATCTTCTCGTGACCACTGGCCTTGATGCAGTCTATCGGCATAACTTAATACACAGTTCTGCACAGTGTGGCCAAAGCGCCGGCACTGGGTGCATCGAGGCGTGCGGCACTGACGCCGTACATGTCCTACCCGGCTGCATCGAAGACACAGTGGAGGTCTCCCTGGGATAAGAACTAATGTCTGCACCACATAAACATTAAGAGTGTGAGGAATTATACTTGCTGACACTCCGTCCTTGAGCGGGAGGGAGATTTCACGGTTGGCCGTTTACATGTGCTCTATCCCTGGGCACCGCCACTTTTCACGCTCCACAGACTGAATCGTTCCATAAGGCTCGAAAGCTTCCACAATCCTCCGGTGCTCCGTATAGCGGGGAAGCCAAAGGGCGGGAGATCGTTAGAGCAGTTATTATTCAGTATAAGCAGCTGCTTTTGCTCTTTCGTGCTTTGTATACTTTCCTTGGCTGTTAAATCTGTGGCCGTAATTCAGCGATCGCCCTTTAAGCACGCTGAATATTTTTGCAGGCTATCACGAGGGTTCACAAATGTGCCGTATCTTTATAATTCGTCGCTTTATTGAAGGCAAACCTCCAGATATCATAATTTACTAGTGCTGATCTGTTTTTTATTGTGTACGAACGCTTTTAAGTTTTCCTACATACAGATATCCGGTGCACTAATACTTATAATACTGGGTGTTTTAGCTTCACGTGCTACCAGCGGAGCATCGATGCCAATGCATACGCTTCCGACTGAGCGGTTTCAATATTTAAACATTCGAGAACGCGTCGCCCGGTGTGCGGCTATCTGCGCATCTTTCGATGGTCAGTGATGTTTGTTTATTTTTTCTCGAACAGTTTTTTGTCATCGCTAGCGAAACGATACGTTCGTGCTTCCACTTTCGCGTTGAAGGCGGCAGATCTTCAGTCGCAGATATGAAGACGCACCACAATATCGTACGAGCTGTAGCGACTGTTGTACGCGCAAAAGCGACGCGACGCGCGTAATGCTTGCTAGCGCACTCTTCGACAGCGTCGTATTTTAAGGGTATTTGGGAAACGAAGCGTGCTCTTTTTATACAAAATAGTTGTATAATATGTTTGGTATCATGCTTATTTAGTGCGCTGGCTTGTCCGGCATGGTCACTCTGGTTGAGCTTCATCGATCGGCCCGGCTTCTGTTCAGAAGCGGGATACTCTGCCCGGTATCAGTTCCAGAAATGACGTGTTCGTCCGGTTTCTGGTTAATTGATACAGGTTGAACCGAAATGAAACCGCGCGGAGCTCTCATTCCGGAAATTTCAGTATGGTCTGTGGCCCTTGTTTCAGAAAAAAAAAAAGTGGACGCCAGGCTCGAAAAAGCAGGCAGAGCTATAAAATAACACCGCTACACTTAAAAAAGAAAAATGAAAGAAGCAAAGAAAAGAATATTACATGTGGTTCGAACTTCGGTTTTTCAGCCAGCTAGGACGCACTTTAATCGCTACACCACGGCAGTTTTTTTTTCTTTATTGCCGACTTGGATATTCAAAACAAGACGATGAACAATAAAACGTGCCAGCACACTTTCGCATGACACGGCGGGTTTAAACTTTTTCAATTTTACCAAACGTTTAAGCACATGAATCCATTGTGGCTGCTCGGGGAGTGTCATATTCACTTCCCTGAACCGCACAACACTGTGTATGAAATGTTCTCGTACAGAATTGACTTGTATATCTGCATTCTTAAACTGCATTCTGGTTTTCCACAATCTGTGGAGGCCCAGGAGCATTATTGTATCAAAGGGAAACTCCTCTGTATTAGGAAAAGGTGAAAATCGTAGGCCATATGCATCTAGAGGTAGCTCTTTTTTCAAAGTTCACTGAAGCACATCCCAGAAAAAAAATGGCATCCCAACAGTCCAAAAACACGTGTTCTATCGTCTCTGGTCTGTTACACAAGGAAGAGTTTGTTGACCAAGGGACGAACAGGCCTTTAGCATGCATCCATGTTTTGACTGATAATGTGCTAGTGTGGAGTTTAAAGCAAAATGATTTGACTGGTGGTGATATTGGCATCTTCTTAACTCTCTTGAGTACATCATCTCCTGGGCCTGGACAGTGCGACAAACGGTATATCGGTACAGGAAGCATTGTGTCCACTAGGTCCGCATACAATTTTTTCCGCTTAACATTGCACAAACACTCCATGGAATAGAGCACATGCAGCAATCTGTACGCGAGCACCACTTCTCGCAAGTACCCTCTTACTGTACCACCTACATTGAGACACGAACTGACAAGAAAAATAGGGATACTGCAGTAGTGGTTATATTTCTGCTTATGTAGTTGACATTGCTCTTTTGTAGTTTATTGTTGTAGGGTGTAGAATTTGTGGTTAAATTGACAATCACCCTTTAAACACGCTGAATCTTATTTCTTGCTATCAGGAAGGGTTATCCGTGTCTCTCATAATTACAATGTATCGCTTTCTTGCAGACAAACCTCAAAATGTCACAATTTACTAGTGATGATGTGTTTTGTCATCGTCTTCGAACGCTTGCAATTTTTGCTACATACAGTACTATGCGGTGCCCCAACACTTGTAATACTGCTTGTTTTAGCTTCACCTGCTGCCAGCGGAGCCGTGACGTCAATAAATTTACTTCTGACCAAGTGTTTTGCTTACGTAAACACTAGAGTAAGCGACTCCTGATGTCCGGCTTGCCTGTGCGTAGGTCAGCGATGTGTTTCATTTATTCTCGAGCGTATTTTATCCTCGCTAACGGAACGCTACGTTCTTGCTTGCACTTTCGCGTTGAAGGTGGCAGATCTTCAGTCGCAGATATCAAGATACACCGCAGGATTGTACAAGCTGCAGCGACTGTTGCACACGCAAAAGCAAAACGCGATGCGTGTATGTACTTGCTAGCGCACACAACCACGGCTTCATATCTTCTAGGTATTTGCGAAACAGCACATACCCTACATATACGTAAAAGTGGTAACGTATAATATGTATGGTTTCATGCTTATTTACAGCGAAGGCATGTTCCGAAGTGGTCATCCTGGTTAAGCTTCACGATCCGCCGAAATTGTGTTGAGAAGCGCGAATACTCTGTCCCGTATCAGTTTCATTCATATCGGGTAGGTCCGGTTTCTGTTAAACCGGACATGACCTGTTCTAAATATGAGCTCAATACAGGACTGGTCCGCCCTGTTTCATATCCATACCGGACTGGGATGTCATATAGAAGATGCATACTGGAAATGGTCTGCCCTGTATTATCTCTATACCGGACCGTCCGAAATAAGATTCATACCGGACATGACCTGTCCGATATAAACCCCTTTAAACTTCATACAGGACTGGTCACACAGGTATGAAATTTATACGGGATACTACAGGACCGATTCAAACCCGTTTGTCGCGATACGAGATTTCTCACTAGGACCCATAGACTAAACAAACTAATTATATCATGAATGGCTTTTAGATACCATTGCTGACATCGAAAACATTTGCAAATCTGCTTTATCTCAATAGACTCAGTCAGTAATATCCCAGCTAGTCTGGTCGCGGCGATAGCGTAATAATTTTCCGAACACTCGTGTGTAAAAATGTTTCTCTCATTTATCTCCCAGAGGTATGGGTGCCGCCTGTGGAGGAAACATTTATGGCTTGCGATAATTTCACTAATATGCTCATTTTAACCCTTAGGCGCCCATAGGCAAATTTTAATTCTTACCTGATTGAAATAACTCTAAAGCCCCAGGAATACATGTACGTTCACAGTAGAGTGCGTCACCTATCCTCGCTTCAGATTACTCTGTACATGAAAGCGTTTGTATAATTGTTAATATATACAGTAACACAATCAATGTGTTTGCTATAATTATTTACGAAATAAAGGTATTAGCTTTTTCTGCGCTGAGAAGCCAAGATTGATGAGGTTATTGGTCTAAGGCAGCTCTGGTTCAGGGTCGCCAGCTCATATAGTCGTTCTAAAAGCTGCGGTCTCCGCTTTTGTATAGTATAGGGATCACGGCTCACAATACCATTATCGATATGGCGCCGGAAGATGAGCCCCCCAGGTTGGAAGGCGTCCCACATGTTACTGGGGATGAACAAAGGGCGATTCCTAGTAGCTCCAGGACGAATGAAGCGGCTGGGCTAAAGCCAAAAGGACGCTCAGTTGTGGATGTGTCGGGAAGCGACCGGAAAGTCCGATGTTGCAAGGAGATATATCACATAGCAACAAGGAATGTAAGATATATGACGCAAGGTAAACTGGATATCGTCAAGCGAGAAATGGACAGATTGAACATTGATATCTTGGGTATCAGCGAGCTCAAGTGGACCGGAATGGGAGAATTTAACTCCGGCGACCATTATGTATTTTATTGTGTGCACGAATCCAAGAGAAGGAATGGGGTCGCTCTCATAGTAAACAGAAGAATGGGCAAAGCAGTGCTAGGGTACAACCCCAAAAACGACCGAATGATTTCACTTCGGATCCAAGGTCACTCTTTCAACATAACAGTTATCCAAGTCTATGCACCGACCACTGCTGCTGAAGAAGCTGACGTTGAGAGATTTTATGCGGCCCTACAATGCCTTTTAGACCGCACCCCATCATCAGACGTCGTTTTTCTCATAGGAGACTGGAATGCTAAGGTCGGGAGTGAAGAAATATCCGGAATTACAGGCAAGTTCGGTCTTGGTGAGCCAAATGAAGCTGGGCAGAGGCTAGTAGAGTTCTGTCAAGAAAACAACCTGACCATAGCGAATACTCATTTTCAACAGCACAAGAGGCGCCTGTACACATGGATTTCACCGGACGGTCTGTACAGGAATCAGATCGATTATATTATTTGCCGGCAGAGATGGAGAAGCGCTATACAAGCAGTAAAAACAAGGCCTGGGGCCGATTGTGGCACCGATCATCAGCTTCTTGTTGCCAAAATTAAGCTTCGATTGAGGAAAACGCAGAAAACTAGAAGGCCTTTCAGGTATGATCTGGGTCAGATTCCATTAGAATATGCTGTGGAAGTGAGGAATCGATTTCAAGAATTATATCTAGAAGACAAAGAGCCCGAAGAGATGTGGACTGATGTTCGTGATATAATACAAGAAGTTGCTACTAAGGTAGTTCCAAAGCAAAAGAAATGCAAAAAAGCAAACTGGTTATCTGAAGAGGCTTTGCAAATAGCTGAGGAAAGGAGGATGGCAAAAGGTATGGGGGAAAGAGAAAGATACAAGGTTCTCAATGCGGATTTTCATAAAATAGCAAGGAGAGATAAAAACGCCTTCCTGAACATACAGTGTCAAGCAGTTGAGGACAACAGCCAATTAAGATTCACAAGAGCGCTGTATAAGACAATCAAAGATATCAAAGGAAGCTTCTGTGCTAAGCTGGGCGTGATAAAGGACAGACAAGGTAAGCACCTCCCTGAAGCCTCAGAGATAAAGAAGAGGTGGCAGGACTACACAGTAGAACTGTACAAGAAGGACCCGGATGTGCAAACCCAACATAGGACGGTTGTGATTACTGATCTCGAGCCGGGCATCCTGAAGAATGAAGTTTAATGGGCCTTAGCCAGCCTTGCTAAGAACAAAGCTAGCGGAATTGATGGTATTCCAGCTGAGTTGCTTCAAAATCTCAACCACGACGCTGTTGACACACTGCATACATTATGTCAAAAGATTTGGACAACCCTGCAGTGGCCACAGGATTGGAGGAGGTCAGTTTACATCCCCATTCCAAAGAAAGGCAGTGCCAAATATTGTTCCAACTACCGCACGATCGCGCTTATTTCGCATGCTAGCAAGGTGATGTTAAAAATCCTGCAAGGTAGGCTGCAGCAGTATGTGGATCGGGAGCTTCCGGACGTGCAAGCTGGGTTTCGCAAGGGCAGAGGAACTAGAGACCAAATTGCCAACCTTCGCTGGATCATGGAAAAAGCAAGAGAGTTCCAGAAACCCATTTACTTCTGCTTTATTGATTATGCTAAAGCGTTTGACTGCGTAGATCACAGCAGATTGTGGCAAGCTCTCCAAGAGATGGGAGTTCCAATTCACCTCATCTGTCTCCTCAGGAACCTTTATGAAGGGCAAGAGGCCACAGTCAGAACTGGGCATGGCCTTACTGATTAGTTTCCGATTGAGAAAGGGGTGAGGCAAGGCTGCATACTGTCGCCCTGCCTATTTAACCTATATGCAGAGTGCATCATGAGGAAGGCCGGTCTGGACGAGTCTTCAGCTGGAGTGAAGATTGCTGGAAAACGTATCAACAACCTTAGATATGCGGATGATACCACTTTAATGGCAGAAAGTGAAGTGGAACTCAAGAGACTTCTGATGCGCGTACAAGAAGAGAGTGAGAAGTTTGGGCTTAAACTGAACATAAAAAAGACGAAGATCATGGCGTCTTGCCCTATCAAGTCCTGGAGCATTAATGGACAAGAAGTGGAAGCTTTGACAGATTTTCTGTTCTTGGGCGCCAAGATTACCTCGGAAGGAGACTGCAGCCAAGAAATTAGGAGACGCCTGCTTCTGGGAAAGAGAGCGATGGTTAGCCTTGACCGCCTAGTAAAGAGCAGAGACATTAGTCTACCAACCAAGATCCGTATAACCCGTGCTATGGTCTTTCCAGTTGTGATGTATGGATGCGAGAGTTGGACTGTGAAAAAGGCTGACCGCCGAAGAATTGACGCGTTTGAATTGTGGTGCTGGCAAAGACTCTTAAGAGTTCCATGGACTGCCAGAAGATCAAATCAGTCGATATTGTCGACCATAAACCCTGACTGCTCATTGGAGGGTCAAATTCTAAAGTTAAAGCTCAGCTACTTTGGTCATCTGATGAGAAGAGAGGAGTCGCTGGAGAAAGATTTGATGTTGGGAAAGGTTGAGGGTCGCCGGAGAAGGGGTAGGCAGCGAACGCGATGGTTAGATGGCATTCTCGAGGCATTGCAGATGAAGCTATGTGATGTTAAGAAGATAGTGAGAGACCGGAAAGCGTGCCGTGACATGGTCCATAGGGTCACGATGAGTCGGACACGACTGAACGCCTGAACTGAACTGAGGGATCACGGCTAAGTATGCTTGTGTGGCATGGCCATCTATACCACCCATGTACCTTGAAATCCCTTTAAGCTCATGAAATCCCTTTAAGCTTGTGGTCATCACTCGAGCGATCTTGCGCCATCTATTCAGAGTTTCGCTAAGACGTTTTGTTTCCCATACATTTCTTTATTTGGCAGCCTTACCATCAGTGATATTTTTAGGAATAATGTTGTATGTCTTCAAATATTTCACTGGGCGATACTTCACATCCTGCGGCTCCCTATTGCTCGTCAATTTAGTGTTGGATTCCGATTTCGAACAGATGAGATCTGAAAACGCTTTGCACTCTGTAAGCAATGGTGGCGTGGTCTAGTTCATCTGTACATGCGCCAGATGTTCTTGCAGTTTCATGTTTTCCTCTGACTCTTCTCACCAGGTAGTATGTGAGTTTTTGCAAGAAACTTTAGCTCATATTTTAACCAATCTCTTGTTTCTTATTGCATTTGTGATAGTTTCTGTTTGGCGGGTGTAATGCAAGTAGACTATTTATCAGTTCCATTCCTACTTCGTTCGTTCCCTGAATTAGTTCTGTCGGTGTATTTCGACTAATGATTGACACGAATATTTTATTTCTAAGCTCCTGCTTCCTCCTGCATGCTGTTCTTTGTATACTCCTTTACCTGGAGATGGTTTACTCCAAAGAGTCGAAACATGTACCACCCACTGTGTACAAAGACCACCTTTTTTTAAGCTACATACTGAGACTTGGGCGGTCCTTTATCCCACAATACGGCTTTATCACACAATACGTGGCTGAGAAAAAATGGCTGCTTTGTGGCTACACTAAGGTGCTGCCTCTAGGGTTTTCTAAAAAGAATTGAACATTGTTTTATATAGTGCGAAAAAACAATGCTGGTTTTAAACGGTGCGCAACGGACATTCAGAAAACATTAATTTGAAACCACCCTGTGTGCGACATTTCACTGCACTGCAGTTTGATGACGTAACTTCAGACAAGCTTTTGCTCTTTGAATTACAAAGCCTCCGGAAAGGCCATTGTGTGACCAAGATTTTGAATTTGCTGTTTTCGAACAAGACCGTTCCTGGAGATGATTGTTCATTTAAGGAGACTATATGCACAGGCCGAGCTCCAGTCGAAGTGGCACTCACTTTAGGTGATGTGGCGAACAAATACGTTTGCTTAGAGAATTCTTGATTTGGTATGTCTTATTGAACATGCAGTTTATGTTACGCTGTTTGCAATCCGTATATAGTTCAGCTACATTGAACGTTATTTAAGAGCAATAAATTCCCTGCTAATGGGGAAATGCGTCCTGACGGAGATGCAGTGTTTTCATCTCGCAATCCGGTCGCCCGTTTTCGATTCCAACGTAGAGCAAAATTTTCTTTTCTTACATTCGTGTTGTATTTTTGCCGTGAACGCCGGTACGAGACGTCATAAATTTTACCATGTCTTGTGGAAATACTATGCAGGCGACTTTTTGTGAGAAAATTCGTGGCTACCAAGCCAATCACTACTTTTGCATTAGTTACCATACTTACCAAGCCACTTTAAAAAGGTCTGGTCCCTTATCGCGTCTACTCCTTCCTGAAGTACATGTCGTTTCGGAAACTGCAGCTTTCCGTGCTCCCGTAGGAATATGAAGCAGATTGCTAACATTTATTTATGGTTATAAATGACCGGTTAACAGATACAAAAAAGGGAATCTCCATCAGCTGCGTAAAACTGAAACACAACGTTCGCGGTCCGGTGTTTGGAAACCACATAAACAAGCAGACGGCGCTTTGTGTTAACCGCATTCGTACAATTGGTGCTAGAACGGACCCGCGAAATCTAATGCCCGCGCGGAATATGACTTCTCGGGAATACCTTTATTGCTTTAATGTCTAAGCGAGAAGTTTTTACGTAATGAGTGCTCCACGGGGAAGTTTAATGGTGTGAACATTAGGAGCGATTTCATACACTTACGTATAAGCCTTTGTTTCATAGTTAATTTGCAAATCTCTGAGCACGACGGTACCATTCAGCTACGACATCACGTGATGACTCATTAATGACGCTTGTAGATCTAATTTGATATTGCTAATTGTTTGCACAATGATTGGTTACAGTGTAAAATGCATTTCAAATCCACAATCATAAACAACTGCAATTAACAATTTTGTACTAATTCAGCCAATAAGCATATCGTTTGCAAAAGCCTATTATCGGCTAATATTCTGCAGGGTTCCATAATCCCTAAGGGAAAGCATGTATGAGCGTTCCTAAAGATAAAAGCATGAGACGTAAAGACAAGTAGCAATTCCTGTACTTACCTGCCCAATTAAAGCTTCGGGGCGCGACTGCTGGTTTTTGAGGTGATTTTTTATTCTTATCGCCATTATTCTTCACCCAAGGAAATGTGTCTGTAATGATACAGAAAACAGATTAATGTCTTGCAAGCCAGATATATTTACACTTAAGAAAAGAAAAAGCACAGGAGAGATTTGGTTGCGACCAGTGTATTTGCGCTTAATCAAGCCAGTGTACGCTGCGCAAACCATGAAGGCATCTTCTGCAACTGAAGGTTTGTGATGCTGATTCTCAAATTTAGTGGGCAAAAACGTTGCGCGAATGCTTTGGACGCTCGCAGAAATGCCTCGAATGAAAATACATCTTTTTCTGAAACAAACAGGTGTGGAGTGGTCACAGCTTCACTTATAATGGGAGGTAATGCCATATTATTCAGAAAGCTTAGCCACAATTCAGCAGCGTCGCATCTTCGTCAAAAGATCATTTCATCTACATGATTTTATTGCAATATACTTTATATTGATCCACGATACCAGAAGGAAATCATAGAATATAAAAGTACCGAAAAGCGCACCACGAAAGAAAGAGTGACAGGTGCACAAGTTCTTCAAACACAGCTGCCGCGATGAGCTCGTTCAGGCAGAAGGCGCCACAAACACGCACATTTCGCGTCGTTGTATTCGTTCACACTCACTGTAGCACATACATTCAGTGCAGGGGTGTTTTAGCGGCGATCATAGCACTTTGCAATAGCATGAATGGTCCTATGGGTCTATGCGCATGGTGTTAACTATGTCGAAATGTGCAAGATTGGAAGCATATTCTGGGAAGGTACGAGGAATCTCGTACTTGACACCTGTGATCTAGAGTTGAACTCTATACTGTTACTAATAGCGCAATGGAAACTATAGCGCCGAGAGCACGCAAGGCCCAGGCAAAAGGTGGCGTCGAGGTGGCAGCCGTTTTAGCGCGAAGCTGAAAGAATTGAGAGGCTTAAAGGCGTGAGAATGCGGTTGGACTGGAGTGCCCGCAGGCAAATGGATTCATAGCAATATTGTAAGCAATACTAAGGAAGCAATTGATGCTCGCGGCCATACAAGAAGTAAAATGCAGAGTAGCCGCCAGCGGCGTGGCTGGATGGGCAGTATACAATTGTAACTTATGCGAGTACTATTTCTTTGTCATGGTGGCGAGATAAAGCGTACACCTGGAGCATGGGTCTGAGTGTGCGGTTGAGGCGCTCGATGCGGCTTTTTGTTTGCATATGGTATGATGGTGTCCAACACGTGTTTAGTTGGACGGGAGCCAAAGCCATTCAGAGCAATTGAAGGAAAGGGAACCCCGATACAGAGATCCGTTTCTTTTGGAGCGCAATTATGGAGAATAGAGTTACGAGAACGCACAAAGGTTTATCTCCAGCTAAACCGAGTGTGCGTATTTTCTCTGAGATATGACACTAGGCTAATTTCAGTGTACAAGTACAAGTAAAATTTCTTGATATCTTTCATGTTGCAACGACTATGAGGAGAGCCGTGAGTTATGAAAAATGTCCGAGCCGGTAAAATTTAGCGGTCCCTCTCTGTTTCGTGTGCCCGCCCCCAAATATGGCTTCCGCTCGTGCCAGTCCTATCCGAGTTGGAAATACCCTAAGAAACAACTTTGTATGCAGGCTTCCTAGTTTGAACGCGTGGGCTGAGGATTTGATACGGAATATACATGCTGAAGAATCACAGATGGTCGTTAATTATTCTCAGCGCTCAACTACGACAGCTCTCCTTGTTCGTTCACTGCCTCCTTCCTCTCTTACCAAGCGGTTCAAGGTTTCACCAGGTGCGTGGCAGATACTCCGCACTTCCTTTATGTTATCCGGAAAACGGCATTCCTCTGAGGCACCATAACTACTCCCTCAAATACTCTCAATCGCATTACGAACGTGGCTTTTACCCTGATCCATGCTCTTCCTGGCAACAGCTATTGCACTATGAATCGTACGTGACTAGCAAAACCTGTAGATTTAATATGTCGAATTTGATAACACGACGAGCTGGAGTACTCTAGGAGAACTACCACTCTAAACGTCGGAACCGTTGGAAGCGCTGGATGTGAGCGCACGACCTATTATCGCGCAGCGTGTAGGCTAACACTGACTACATTCTATCATACCAATATACGGTCTCAGAAAGATGTCCGAAAGGATCAAATTCGACACTTTAAGATGGATCCGATGCCATGCGGATGGGCTAAAAGAGGTTATATAATGGAAGAGTAAGACACTTCCGCCTGTGCCTGACAATGCGGGCCCAATATATTTGAAATTGCAGTAAAGACCGGCTATAAGTAGTGAACGGACGCGACTGCACGCAGGCCAAGCGCTATTATAAGAGGAATAGAGGAATATAACGCCTGACGCCAAAATAATGTACATGTGGGCAGCCAAGCGAAGCCTCCACGTTCGTTGGCTTCGCCGTAGGCATAACCGAAACTCAAGCTCCGTGTTGTCCGTCTTGAACGCGAGATCGAGGCATATTAATCTCATTGAAGTCAAGAGCAATGGAATCAGCTCTGCGACCGTCTTAATTTGCAGTTAGGATGTAAGAACTGCTGGTTCGTGCTGAAACATCTGCTAGACCCTAGCCAAACCAAATCCGCTTCACAAAAAAAAAATCTTATCCGTGTCATACATATTGTAATGGAAGAAATCGTTTTAATACAGGTGAATGTCGAATGAAGGACGGACGCACACGGCTCAGGCACCCGGATCACTCTGCGCCTCGCTTATTCTGCTTCTTCTGCTTTTGCTGCTTCTCAGTAAGCCGCTACGCGGTGTAACAATTCCCCCCATGCAAACGATTCTCGTCTTCGAGAAAATTAGGCAGACGAAAATGGGAGCGCTTCAGGCGAGCCACGTGAACAACTTGTGTCTTGCGTGATCGGCGGGTTTCCGTCGTGACTTTGGCGATGACGTAATGCATGTCATTTAGTCGTTCCAACACAACAAAAGGGCCATCGTACTTGAAGAGCAACTTCTAATATAATCCTCGCTTGCGAATAGGCGTCCAAAGCAAGACGTAGTCTCCAGGGGAGTAAGCAACTGCACGATGATGCAGATTCTAGTATTCTTTCGAGCGGCTTTGAGAAGCCAGTGTGCGTAAGCGGGCTATACGACGGGCTTCTTCGGCACGGCATAGTAGTTGGGAAACAGACACATCGTCGTTGAGGGAAAATGGGAACATGGTGTCCAGATAAACGTGAAAGTTCTTGCATAGAGTAATTAGAAAAGAGAATAGCCGGTAACTTCATGATTTGCAGTGTTATAAGCGTACGTCACATACTGTAGCACTGCATCCCAGTTGCGATGGCCAGACGAGACGTACATAGACAGCATGGTTGTCAAGGTGCGCTTGGTGCACTCGGTGAGACCGTTGGTCTGCGGATGATACAATGTCGAACGCCGGTAGTGTGAACCACAGTCGGAGCATTTCGTCCACGACATCAGCAGTGAATCGTCGACCACAATCACTTATAATAACACGGGGTGCGCCATGGCGAAGAATAACGGAATGCAAAAGAAACGACGAAACATCACCAGCCTTTGGTGTAGCGAGAGCAGCGGTCTTCGCGTATCTGGTAAGATATTCAGTGAAGACAATAGCTCAGCAGCGGCCCTCTACAGTCTTTGTAAAAGGACCGAGGAGGTCAATTCCAATCTTTTCAAAAGGTGAGGTAGATGGCTTGACGGGTTGTAAATGTCCAGCCAGCGTTGTGGTGCGTGCCTTAAGTCGTTGGCATTGGTCTCATGTCGCAACGTAATGCTTGGTTGTCTTATAAATTTTTTGGCCAATTTGTGGCCAAGATAGAAGTAGATAAGCGGGATTGGGAGAAGACAGCATTCGTCACTCCCGACGAATTGTATGAGTTTAAGGTCCTTCCGTTCGGTTTATGCTCGGCATCAGCAACATTTCGTGCTCTCGGGACTTAAGTGGCAAACATGCCTGGTGTATCTTGACTACGTGATTGTGTTTTCGGCCACATTTGAAGAGCATCTACGCCGTTTGCTAGCTGTGTTTCGGGCCATACGATCTGCGGCCTCACCCTAAAACCCGAGATGTGCCACTTCGGTTACGAGGAGCTGCAGTTCTTAGGCCCCGTCGTTAGCCAAGAAGGTGTCCGGCCTGATCCTGAAAAGCTCTCCGCAGTCGCCAGGTTCCCACCACCTACGGACAAAAAGACATTGCGGCGCTTCCCGGGTCTTTGCGCCTATTAGCGTCGGTTTATTGCTGGCTTTTCACGAATTGCCTGGCCATTAACTTCATTGACGCGTGACAACGCAGTCTTTAGCTGGAGTGAAGAACAACAACAAGCTTTTAATGAGCTGCGGAAGCGTTTACAGACACCACCTGTCCTGGCGCACTTTGATGACGACGCCCCTATACTGCTTCATACGGATGCCAGCAACGTCGGCTTAGGTGTTGTGCTGGTGCAGCGCCAGGACGGTGTGGAAAAAGTAATTGCGTACGCCAGCAGGACCCTATCTAAAGCAGAAGCGAACTACTCGACAACCGAAAAAGAATGCCTTGCAGTCGTATGGGCGGTTATGAAGTTCCGCCCTTATTTGTACGCTCGCCCCTTTGAAGTCGTTAGCGACCATTACTCTCTCTGTTGGCTGACGAATCTAAAGGACCCTTCAGGGAGACTCGCGCGTTAGAGCCTTCGATTACAAGAATTTGACATGGCCGTTATTTACAAATCTGGAAGGAAGCACACGGATGCTGATTGCCTTTACTGAGCGCCGGTCGAAGCTTCCACTATGACCGATGGAGACACTGCGTTTTTAGGTGTCATAGATGACGCAACGCTTTCCCAACAGCAGCGAGAGGACCAGCAATTGCTCCCTCTTATTGATTTCTTGGAAAAGCGAACTACGGTTTTGCCTAGTATTTTCACCCGAGTAATGCCTTCGTTCTTTATTCGCAACAACGTACTTTACAAGAACTTCCGCCCTGGCGGAAACGGTCATTTACTCGTCGTCCCATCAGCTCTCCGCAGTGAAGTTTTGCAAGCGTGTCACGACGAGCCAACCGCCGGTCACCTAGGCTACACCCGCACTCTGTCTAGAGTACAGCATGGATACTACTGGCCGAAACTGCCGGCGACAGCGAAACACTATGTGCGTACGTGCATAGACTGCCAGCGCCGTAAATCACCCCCTGTAAAACCAGCTGGCCTACTCCACCCTCTTCAAGTGCCAACGACACCTTTTAAACAAATCGGCATGGACTTCCTGGGACCGTTTCCGACGTCCACAGCCGGGAATAAATGGATAATTGTCGCCACCGATTATCTACCCGCTACACGGAGACCAAGGCTCTGCCCAGGGGTACCGCACCGAAACAGCTCGGTTCTTCGTTGAGAACATTGTTCTGAGGCATGGCGCTCCGGCACTCATTATAACTGACCGAGGAACTGCATTTACGGCCGAACTTTTGGAGACTGTTCTCCGCCTCAGGGGTACGAGTCATCTTTAAACTACAGCCTATCACCCCCGAACCAATGGGTTGACGGAACACCTTAATAAGACCATCGCAGACATGCTTTGCATGTACGTCGCCGTGAACCACAATAATTCGGACGTAATTCTTCCCTACGTCACGTTCGCCTACAATACGGCACGCCGAGACACCACTCGTATGACACCATTCAGCCTCCTTCACGGACGACCAGTAACAACTATGCTGGATTCAATGTTGCTCCCGAATTCCGACACCGATGACCTCAATCAGGCCGCCGAGGAATTCGCTCAGCGTGCAGACGAAGCTCGACAACTAGCGCGTGTGCGGATCAAAAATCAGCAAGAGCATGATGCACGACGCTACAATCATAGACACCTTCATGTCATGTACGAACCTGGCGACAAAGTGTGGGTCTGGACGCCTATTCACCGCCGTGGACTCTCCGAGAAACTATTGCGGCGATACCTCGGGCCCTATGTTGTTCAGCGACGTTAACCGACGTCACTTGTGAGGTGGTGCCAGACGAGGTGTCGACATCAAAGCGACGCCAGCAACAAGCAGACGTCGTCCACGTTATGCGTATGAAGCCGTATAACTCGGATGACCTCATCGAGAGCTTCCTGAGGAGGGGGCAAATGACGCATCGACGCAAAATATGACATGTGAGAGGCCAAGCGCGGGCCTGGAAGAAAAAGAAGCTTGAACGCAAGACTCGTTCTGGTCGACCATTCAAGCCATCTATCGCTAGGCTCTCCTTGGCGTCCTACCGAGACGTGACAATATGTATAGGGGCTGGTTATCTTTTGAGCACTTTTCTAGCACGTGATTAATAGCAAAGATATGTACTGTGGTAGGGTACCCTTTCGTAAATATTGCTTGATATTTTGGTTGATTAAATTCTAAGGTTGTCCTAATCCTATTAGCGATTACCCGGGCAAATGCCTTGCAGGTAACTGATATTAAGCTGACCGGTCTGCAAATTTTCAAGTAATTAGCGTCCCCTTGCTTAATAGTTCAGATAATGTCAGTGTTCTTCCAAGATTCTTGTGCATTCGATGTCATCTGCCATTGAGTATAGAGGGCGGCCAGTATTTCTTGCCCTATATTCACTCCGTCCTTCAACAAATCTGTAATTTCCTGACCCTCCCCAGCTGCTTCCCCCTTTTCATAGCTTTTAAGTGTTTCTTATCCTCGTCCTTCATTACTGGCGGAATGTCTGATTCTCCTTAATTACTGCCAATGTCATTTTTTATCGTAATTACTATGGGTTATGTAGATGTTCGTATAGAACTCAACGGTTACTTTGATTATCTTGTCCCAGTTAACAATGACATTCCTAGACTTGTCCCTCAGTGCATAGATTTAATTGTTTCCTATGCCTAATTCCTTTTTGACCACTTTGAGGCTACCAACTTTCTTTAAAGGTTTCTCAGTTTTTCCTATATTATACTTTCTTATGTCGCCCACCTAGCCCTATTGAATAGCTTCGATATCTATGCCAGTTCTATTCGGTCTTTTGGGTTGGAGGCTTTCATACTCTGTCATTTCTTGATCAAATCTTTCATCTCTTTAGGCCGTTTAATGGTATCATCTCTAAGAATTCTACCGCCAACTTCTACCGCGCACTCAATAATGATTTATCTGAAATTATTGTTCATTTCCGGTAGGCTAAAATTGGCTTCCTCGGTTTCTATTCTTCAGCAAATGCCTGAAGTCTTATATTTTACCTCTTACTGCTAATTCTTTGACGGAATTCACCTGACTAATCTCTTCTGTTCTGTCTCAAATCCCGATCAATTTTAGAGCATACCCTGTTGTCACTGCATCGCACCTTTCCGAATACCTCTACATTTTGCATAATGCCGGGATTTAGAACACAGTATGAAATGAATTTCATTTTAGTCTCCCCGCTGGGGCGTTTCCATGTCTACTTTAAAATATTGCGTTTGCTGATGATCGTATTCATGATTCCTAAGTTACTTCGTTCAGGAAACTCAACCAGAAACTCTCCCTGCTAGTTTTTAATCCAATGCCACAATTGCTCATTGCGTGGTCTTTAGCGTATTTTCTACCTATTCCGGCAGTGATGTCGCCCATCAGTACCGTATAATGTGTTTTTAGTTTCACCTTTGACGATTTTAGACCTTCAAAAAAGCATTGTTCTGCCTGGTCAGCGTGACTACAAGTAGATGCGTATGCTTTTACAACCTTTTACTTATAACGCTTATTTAGCTTAACAATACCGGCTACCCCCTCATTATGGCTACAGAATTCATCTATATTACCAGCTATATCCATATCGATAAGGAAACCTACCCATAGTTCTCGTGTCTCCGGTAAACTTCAATTACACAGTACATGCCAGCCTTTCAGTACTATATATGCCTCAATTGGCCTCCTTACCTCACTAAGCGTATGATATCCCAGTGCATACCCTCTAGTCCCTCTAACAGAACTGCTAAAATAGCCTCACTAGCTAGGGTCCTATCAGTAATTGTTACCAGCGTCAGTTTTCCAATAGCGGCCTGTCCTCGAATTCAAAAATTCGCAGCCCCTCGCTCCCCCCCCCCCACTCCCCGGTGCTTCACAGGTCTGACCACCACCGTGGTCAGCTGCTCTGTAACCGCTGGTGGCCGAGGGCCGGGATTTTGTCTGAATAATCATGGGAGGTTGTGGCCAGTTGCTGCACTAAGGTGGCCGGCTCCTGTTCTGATCAGGAAGTGCATTGCCAGAGGTGGTTCACTGGCATAGCTCGCACCTAAACCTGTTTGTATGCACACTCCTTGGCACGCGGTTTTTTTTCTTTACATGCGGTGGAGAATTGCGCGGCTACGGAATTAGAACAACGCTCCTCTTGCCTGAGAGGCGGATGCTCTACCTCAGCTGCATTGCTGAATGTTTTGCTATGAATAGTGAAGGTAAAATTATTTTAGGTAGAAAGAGATGGCCAGAGCGCCATCGTCCGCCATGCTCACCGGCACCATAATTGCGGTAAGCACCCCTTATCCAGTACTGTTTGCCTTATCAGTTTGGCCTGCCATTTGATCATCCGCGCTGAGCCAGGTCCTGAACCTGAGAGCAAGGATCTCAAACATGCCTCGGTATCAGAATGCTAACAGTGAAAAAAGCATAGTTTGTGATAACCATGGTGTGCTCTGTTATATCAGCTGACAACTGCTTCGCGTAAACCCGGTTGGCACTTCTCAGGTACAGAGCAGGTAGAAGACGACGGGGCGTCTATATATGTCGTCAGCGTGTGTGTCGATCGCCATATCAGCAATGTGTTCGTGAATAAATGTAAATATTAGTTTTAAAATATCTGCTTCCTCATGGAGCTGGAATATGGGGAACTTATTTGCTTGGAAAACTAGGAATATGATGGCACAAACAGTTTGTATTGTAATTTTGGTGGTAGTACGCATTCAAGGGCAAGAATTGGTAGCATCAGTGACATGACCTCACATGCTAAAGAGAGGGCCGAGCTATTGCCCTGCAGTTCAGAACAGCGCTGGAATTCCAGAAAGGTCTGTTAAGAGATATGTAAACTTGGATTTAAAAAGAAATGAGTTCTCTGAATAGAATATGCACCAACATTGTTTCAAGACTTGCAATAGCCAGCCCAACAACGTTGAATGTGTCTTCGTGGTGATGCATAAGCTGAAAGAAAAAACCATAATAGGTGTAGTCGATCCGCAGTTACAAACTTCGTCTCCTCATGGACAAGGTCATTCACTGCAAGTGGAAATACTTGTATCCTAGTTCCACGGAGTGAACAGTGGCCTCGTAGAGATGCTGCATGCCCCTTGAATACTAATCTGGAATCTAACCTTCCCTACTCTACGAAAATTTCAGCTGTTGCACTTGTTCAAAGTAGCACTACTCGTTTCATCTATTGAGTATAATGACGATGTTTAGCCTATCCGCCCTAAATGTGTAAGTACACCTTCTTTTTCTTGAATCCTGCCGCCGATTTCCACGTCTCTGCATTTATACAGGCTTTTCCTTTTCTTTTTTTCTTCATGACACGCAGCTCAAACAGTCCGCCGAACACTAGCGCAGGCTATTCTAAGAACAACGTGCTGCATAGTTCCTGTACTACTGCATTCCTGTAATCATTTTCCTGCACAGAGCAATTACTTGTGGAATCAACTTCCAAGCAGCGTTGCGGTAATCCCTGACCTTAAAATTTAATCATGACTGCTCCGTAATCAACACGCATTAGCTATTGTTAACCTATGTTAAACCTCATTTCAGTTATCAGGAGTATTAATATCACAGAGCCTAAACCTATGCTGCATCTTCCCTGAATTTGCCAAAACAGATTTATGGCTGAAGAATGAGGTATGCTTACTTTGCTGCCCCACTGGGGCCAATATAAATCCCTGTGCCCTTGTGTAGGCAGAACCGCTTGATGAAATTTTTGCTGCATAGCGCCCTTCTTAATGATGCACTTGCCCTCAAATTCTCGGCGAGATGTCCCTGAGATATGTGTTGGACTTGAAAGTTCAACCATGGTGCTTGTCGTTGTGTGTTCGCAGAACTTGGGCTAGCAGGACGTGTTTCAACATAGACCCTTCATTTTTTATTTACCTGCCCTTAAATCATTGTAGAGGGACCTACCGGAGGACCATGTAGGAGCGGTACCTACGAGAAATATGAAAAGTTGCGCGTTTGTGCAGGCAGTCTCATTTTGATCGTCATGGTTTACCCCAGTGTGCACATTTACCACCTGCCCTCAAATGCGCAACGAACCCATATGCCCTGCTTTTTTTCTATCAACGCCAATATCAAGATGGAATAAATATCAATTTTTGTGGCAGACCCAAATGCATTTGACGAAGTATTTACCGCATAGAGAGCACACTCATGTTGTACCTGCCTCAAATACATTACAAGGAACCCTTGCGAAAACTATTATACGGGCGTGCCATATTTCTTGACCTCCATAACCGATGTGACGCAGGCAGCCGTTTATAATGAGCCGTCCCATTTGGGCTAGCATGTGGTTTTATTGCGTGCAGCAGAGAGTAACAGTGCAGCTGGCTTCAAGTAAAAAGCATGGAACAATGCGGTCGATATAAGAGCTGTGGACAGACCTAGCCTAAGCAACGCCAATGTTTTGTCCCCGTAGGACTATTAGGGAAGAGCTCCAATTTAGCGGCTCCATTTGTTCCCCAGAAGTGGCAGCCAGATTGTCAGGAGCATGGACACCACCCCACTTTTGCCTGGGAGAAAACCCGAGGTTCCACTTTATATGGCAGGTGGGAGCACCAAAATAGTCCATATTATCAGCAGCTCTGATGGGTGCCTTTGCATTCTCTGCAGCTGCATCGGCGATCATGCATGATCCGGGCAAAATGTGACAGTAATTGCAATTCACTTCAATGTTCCTAATATAGTGATATCTTTTGCTAACTCGATAAATTAAGTATAGCTAAGCACAGGAGTGGTCATGAGACATCCTTGCATGGAAACAGTCATAAGCGTTTCAAAATACATAATCCCTGTCTACCTAAAAACGTTCGGTAAATTCATCGCGCCTTACTCCATCATAACGCTCCTCCAGCTATCATAAATCTCGCAAGGGTACTCCTCACATAAGGTGCTGGTGTAACGATAAGGCGTATGAAATATTTAAGCAGAGGTAAGTCGCACCTTAGATTCCCTATACTCGAGCGGTCTATGGCGTTCTGGGATGCGACTACAGTGAGCAATCAAAGTAGACGCTGAGATTTACCTGTGCAATCCACGTCTGAAAGAGAACTTAGAGGTTTCCTCTGTCTTGTCAACTAAGTGTAATTTTTGTACAGATTTTGCAGTGCACTGCACATTAGGGCCATGATTCCAACTATTAATTGAATCCTTACACTAAAACTGGGATACAACGAAGGAATTCTGGCACAACGGGATCTACATGCTATCGCTAAAATATTGTCGCGTAGTGGATGACAAGCCCAGCAGTCGCAAGTGAAGATACTGGCGTTGCGCACTTAAATAAAACTATTGTGCTTACTTGAGCCCGAAAAAAACTAAGGCATCGGCGGCTACGATAGCAACAATCGTGCTCGGTGGTCATCGAGCAAAGAATGTCTGTCGCACACGTCAGCGCTCAATTTAAACGCGGCTAAGAAACATCTAGATAAAGCCGCAAAAGGTGACAAACATAACCTGTAACACTGTAGAAACACGCGCGAGTGGCTAGAATCTTCGCGATACATCTCAACGCATCTTGCACGACAAAGAAAATTATAAATAATTGTTTTACAATAAAGAGCATTAGCAGACGAAGAATACAGAAGCGCGCCGCGCGCTGGAGTCACAGTGATAAAGCCACATGCCGGCGGCTGCCGAAAAAGAACGAATAATGAATTGAACATTTCGTGGCGTCATCCTGATGGCCTACCCAGGCTGTCTGTGCAACTACAGCCGGAAAGGCATTCTAAAATATAGAATGATTTCCCAATACACATAAGAAAAACAGACGATTTCACCCTCGCCCATGCAAACACTTACAATGACAGAAGTCACAGCGAGCAGAAGAGCTCAGACAGAATTATTATCTAATGGTGTGAAGGAGAACATGACTAATTACATCGGTTACTTTTGGCAGCCAAGCATTGCGGTTCATATTGACGATAAATAATACGAATGCGTAGAAATCCAATACAAATACGTTTTCATATCCCTCATGGGAGAAAAGAGAAATAATTTTGAGAGAACACAACAAGGATCACAGCAAGCAAATAGATATGTGAGGGGGGGGGGGGCGAACACTGCGGAGATTAGAAACTGCGAGTTTGGAATTGTCAATGCATTAAAGGGGTAAGTGCAACTAAAAAATGATCTCGGAGGTGCAAACAGTACCGAGAATATCTGTAGCTAATTGTGACATGTAAAGAGTGCTGCTATTAAATGCATTGTCTGCCTTAATCTAATGACACAAACAAATATACATATGCAGATGTTTTATGTATTTGCACGAAAACACATGCCTAACTTAGATTTATACGCACATTAGACGCATAATTGTTTCACAGCTAGCACAAAAATAACACGAGGGAATGCAAATAAATAAATGCGTTTCATCACAGTGAATGCACTATGTCAGTTCGAAAACAATATTGATGATGTAAATCTGGCACATGCAGGCATTCCTTGAGAAATATTTGAAACTTTTCATACCTCCTTTGCTGTATTCCAATGCATTGATATATGTCCTTTCTCCTTCTTTTTCAACAGTCATGGACACATTCAGCAGCCTACATTAAAACGTTTATGCAACAGGATGTTATTTCATTTTTTTAAGTGTTGATTACAGAAGGCCAGTGCAGGTAGCACCACCACAAAGCTAGTGATTTTTTTGTTTACCCTTCGATGAGCACACCTATTTCCATTGTGGCTCTTCACCACCATGCACGAAGCAGAATTTTCGTGCGCTCCGGAATTTCGAGTTTTCTTTCTTTATTTTATAGCGTGGCAGAGTACAGCTTTGATATTTCCTTCTTTAGCTCATGAATATTTTTTTTGGCCGCTTTATAGTACTTTAGGCAGTAATACAGACCACTCAAAAGGTTGGTTTCTCTAAAGTAAAAGTTTAAAACATGGCACTTTAGATTGTTCAGGAGCCTATTTCGTTTTATGTGCAAAATGTATGAAGGATTACTGCACTTATTTAGGGAGCTCTTTTGAAGCGAAACATGCCGAAAACCTTTTTTAACTGACGAAAATTTTAAACTTAGTATACAATCAGCGCTCGTAGAAATCGTTTGAATATTTCTTGCCTTCTGAAGACTTGGCTGTCAGCATGTCGCGATCATGCAGCACAATCTACATATCATCATCATCATCATCATCATTATCATCATCATCGTCAGCCTGATTATACCCACTGCAGGGCGAAGGCCTCTCCCATATTTCTCCATTTAACCCGGTTCTGTGCAAGCTGCATCCACTTGACCCCTGCGAACTACTTAATCTCATCCGCCCACCTAACTTTCTGCCGCCCCCTTCTACACTTTCCTTCCCTTGGTATCCAGTTTGTTACCCTCAGCGACCATCGGTTATCCTCTCTTCGCACTACATGTCCTGCCCATGTCCATTTCTTCTTCTTAATTTCTACTAGAATGTCGGTAACTTGAGTTATTTCTCTGACCCACTCTGCACGCTTTCTATCTCTTAATGTTACCCCTACCATCTTTTGTTCCATAGCCCTCTGGGTTGTCCTCAACTTAAGTAGAACTCTCTTGGTTAGCCTCCACGTTTCAGCCCCATAGGTGAGTACAGGCAAGTTGCAACTGTTGTATACTTTCCTCTTCAGCGATACCGGTAAGCTGCTAATCATAATCTGCGAGTGCTTGCCAAATGCGCTCCATCCCAATCTTATTCTTCTTGTTATTTCCTTTTCATGGTCCGGATCTGCGGTTACTACTTGTCCTAAGTAGACATATTCGCCTACTACTTCCAGTATTTCGCTACCTAATGTAAACTGCTGTTCCTTCCCGAGGCTGTTGAACATTACCTTAGTCTTCTGCATATTGATTTTCAAGCCTACCTTTCAAATTTTCCTGTCTAGGTCATCAATCATTATTTGCAGTTCATCCCCCGAGTTGCTTAGCAAGGCAATGTCATCAGCAAATCGCAGATTACTGAGGTATTCTCCATCTACCCTTATCCCTAACTGCTCCTATTCCAAGTCTCTGAATACTTCCTCTAAACAAGCTGTGAATAGTACTGGGGAGATTCTGTCTCCTTGCCTAACACCTTTCTTTATGGCAATTTTGTTAGTTATTTTTTCTTTATGCAGAACTATGGCTTATGTGCAGCCACTATATATAACTTCCAGCACTTTGACGTACGGCTCGTCTACCCCCTGATTTCGCAATGCCTGCATCACCGCCGAGGTTTCAACTGAGTCAAATGCTTTTTCGTAATCAATGAATGCTATGTATAAGGGCTGGTTATATTCCGAGCATTTTTCTATCACCTGACTGATGGTATGGATATGATCGATAGTAGAGTACCGTTTCCGAAACCCTGCTTGATCCTTTGCTTGATTGCAGTCTGTGGTTGCCCTGATTCTTTTAGCTATTACCTTAGTAAATACCTTATATGTAACAGACAGTAAGCTGATCGGTCTGTAATTTTTAAGGTCCTTAGAGTCCCCTTTCTTGTGAATGAGGATAATGTTTGCAGTTTTTCCATGGTTCCGGTACCGTCGATGACACCAGGCACTGCGTATACAGGGTGGCCAGTTTTTCTAGCACGATATCCCCCCCGTCCTCCAGTAAATCTGTCGTTATCTGATCATCTCCAGCTGATTTCCCCCTTTTCATAGTTTCTAGTGCTTTCTTGACCTCGTCTTTCGTCACTGGTGGAACGTCTGACTGTTTTTCCCTACCGCAAATCTCATTACGGTCCTGACTACTTTGGCTACTGTAGAGATCTGCATAGAACTCCTCAGCTACTTTGACTATCTTTTCCATATTAGTAATGACGTTGCCCGCATTGTCCCTTATCGCATACATCTGGTTTTTGCCTATGCCCAATTTCTTCTTTACCGCTTCAAGGCTTCCCCCGTTCTTTACAGCATGCTCAATTTTCTCCATGTTATACTTCCTTATATCGGCCACCTTGCGCTTATTGATTACCTTTGATATCTCGGTCAATTCGATCTGGTCTGTTGGATTGGAAGCTTTTATACTCTGGCGCTTCTTAATCAAATTTTTCGTCTCCTTAGACAGCTTACCGGTATCCTCTCTAACTATCCTACCGCCTACTTCTACCGCACACTCAGTAATTGTATCTCTGAAATTATTGTTCCTTGCCTCGAGGGTAATGTCGGCATCCTCAGTTAGAGCTGAATACCTATGCTGTAGCTAGATCCTGAACTCTTCTGCCCTCCCCCTCACCGCTAATTCGTTGATGGGTTTCTTTCTTACTAATCTGTTGCGTTTCTTCTTCAGATTTAGGCTAATTCGGGACCTCAGCAGCCTGTGGCCACTGCGTCGCACTTTACCCGATTACCTCTACATCTTGCATAATGGCGGGGGTTGAACACATTATGAAGTGGATTTCATTTTTAGTATCTCCGTTAGGACTTTTCCATGTCCATTTCCGGTTCTTCCGTTTGCTGAAGAAGATATTCATGATTCTGAAGTTATTGCGCTTTGGAAACTCAACTAGGAACTCCCCCCTGCTATTTATTTATTTATAATACCCTCAGGGTACAGTTGTACGTTACAGAGGGGAGGGGCGCATACAGGATATATATATAAAACAGAAGGTTAACAAAAACGTACAAATCTGAAAAACAAAGCAAATAAAAAAGAACAAGGTACATGTGCAATTTAGGAAATTTAGGAAAACGGCATAGGTGTTAAAAACAACAATATAAAAATATAATAAGCAACAGTATACAATGATGTTATGCATATAACCATACAGTAAGTTTTAAAACTAGGCAAAAAAGAAAGATTGCAGCGCGGATTTAAATTTTTGTTCTTCAGTTATACTTGTTAGTGATGCATAGAGGTTATTCCAGTCATTACAGGTGCGGGGAAGAAAGGAGTTAAAATAGGCAACTGTGTTTGTGTGCGGAATGTTTACCTTTTGACTATGGTTACGGCGAAACGAAATGTAGGATGGTGGCTGAACCCATGAGGAACGCAAGGTGGAGTTATGGTAGTATATTTTGTGAAAAAGTGAGAGGCGGGATAGTTTTCTTCGAGTAGATAACAGCGGGAGATGTAAGTATGCTTTCATATTAGTAACGCTGGCTGTCCTTTCCTAGAACCAATGCCATAGTGACCTACTGCCTTGTCTCCTGCCTGTTTTTTCCCTACCTTGGCATTAAAGTCGTCCATTAGTACAGTATACTGCGTCTTTATTTTTCGCATTGCCGATTCTACATCTTCGTAGAAGCTTTCAACTACCAGGTCATCATAACTACATGTAGGTGCATAGTCCTGTACAACCTTCAGTTTATACCGCTTATTAAGCCTAATTACGATGCCTGCAACCTTCTCATTAATACTATAGAATTCATCTATATTACCCGCTATATACTTATTGACAAGGAAACCTACTCCTAGTTGTTGCCTATCTGGTAAACCTCGACAACACCGTACATGCCCATCCTTCTGGATGGGCATTCTTCATATATCTGCATTCTGGAAGGATGGGCATTCTTCATATATCTACAATCAGTTCAGTTCATTCGTTCACTCGTGTCCGACTCTTCGTGACCCTATGGACCATATCACGCCACGCATTCTGGTCTCTCACTATCTTCCTAACATCACATAACTTCATCTGCAGCGCCTCGAGGATGCCGTCTACCCATATATACAATACAATTTCGCAAATATATATTCTTAAGACACATCTTAATCTTTTTATATTTTCCTAGAATTGCACTTTTTTGGGTTTAAAACTACCTACCTGACATAAAGAAATGGTAATAAGAAACTGTAAAGAGTCATAATAGATCTAGGGACAACACGAAGTATTCAAAGCCAATTTTTGCTCGTAAGAGGGGCAATGGTTTTAGCATATATAGCTTACAAGCATACTATAATTATGACGTTGGCAAAACTTTCTCAGCAATTATTTGTTTTGAAATCGATCTGTATGATATAAGCAAGGATGAGGAGTGAGAAAGCAATCCGGCAGTAAAACAATCTGTTCATAATTTGCTCAGCATGACTTTCCAGAATGCGCTCCTTTAATATTAAATGGGCTGGTGCAGTAAACCTGAAAAACACATCTGACTTTTCAGTGGTTGGCAGATGTGATAGAATACAATTTCTAGTCGGTAGTGTGAACTTCACAGGCAGCTCCCGAATAATACGTTAACATGCATAATTCTTTTTAGACGATACAGTATTGTATATGAAGAACTGCAACTCGTACCTTGGCAGTGCACATCGATGATCAGAAAAACTTTTCATGACTTGAACAATGTCATCATCATCATCAGCCTGACTATACCCACTGCAAGGGCGAAGGCCTCTCCCATATTTCTCCACTTAGCCCGGTTCTGTGCTAGCTGCATCCACTTGACCCCTGCGAACTTTTTAACCTCATCCGCCCACCTAACTTTCTGCCGCCCTCTGCTACGCTTTCCTTCCCTTGGAATCCAGTTTCCATTTTGGAAAACGATGTAAAGTACATAAAATATACAAAAAGGAAAATATATCACTTTGGCTGCTAGGATCTCACCAAAATATTTTGTAAAATCCTTGTATTCATAACAAGAAGAGCTAGCTTTCATATTTGTTCCTCTGGATGACTTTCCTTTCTTTAACAAACTAGCACCTTTAAAACCCGTTTGCTGCAAATGGTGTATATAGGACGAATTCGTAGATCTGACGTGTATAGACAATCTTCATTTCGGGTTTAAAATAACGGCGCACAATTAGCTGCTAATATGGTCAAAAAGGTGGATGTAACTAAACGACAGTGAATATCTGCGCTTGACATGTGACTGGCAGACATTCTTTTTCTGAAATCGGCAACTGATTTTTTTTTTTGCATCTGCGAGCGCAAAGCTACGCACAGATCAAGAATTTATATGAGTCTCTCCAGTCGCATTTTATGCCACACTGAAACGTTATTAGGAACCTCATGCGTCGTTTTCAAAGTAGAGGAGGTAACGCGTTCGGCACCTGCGCTTCTTTCTGATGATTTTCGCCACTTAATTGCACATAGTGTGGTGGCGAAATGTTACGGGGACAGGGTAAGCCCACTCTGTACGCTGTGTTTTGGGGGTTTATTGTCATGCCCATTTTTCAGCAATGGATAAAAAGAGGGGCGAAATATCTGCATCATTTTGTGTCATATTTATCCTCTAGCTAGGGTACAGAAATGAAAATATTAGGGATTTTTTTACTAGGCAGTAACTTCAACCAGATTTTTACGCATTTATAATATAAAATAAATGATGTTCTGTGAATCCAGAACAGCACATTGGGCTTGTTGGTTTTCCATCCTGAGGTAGCAGCGGTAAACGTGGACAGGAGTACAAGACGAGAAGACGACACTGCGGGCGCAGAGCTCGTTGTCTCTCTCGTCTTCCAGTCTTGAGCACTCAACTTTTTCCGCTGTTACCTAAGGCTTAAAACATGTCCATAATTTCTATACACTAAATAGCTGCAAATTGCCACGGCGCTCTAGGACGAAGAGGCGCTATGCGCTATGGATAAAGACGATGGGAGTATTCAGCCTGCGCAGAGATTCGATGACAAACAGCGGACTCGTCTCTGACATCCTGTTCTACCATGAAAGTCTGCATAGTAACACCAAGGTAAACGTACGGAGTGTCACCTCGTCAGCGACAGATCTATCACTCGGATCTCGATACTGTATAGACCTTGCCGGTTGCCACCTTCTGTTCATAAGATGTTCCTGGGAAGAGATGCCGCGCCGCCCAGGACTAGATTTAGCACCTTCCAGCCACATTACCGCGATTCACGATCCTTCGCGGGCGGCGCCGGTGAGTACGCAGCGTACACACCAGCAATGTATTGCAGATATAAAAGGTTGGACGCCAGAAATCAGCTTATCAACGTAGTGCTTGTGCCCGCAGGCACGAGTCGTACTTTATACGAGAACCGAAAATATTGATGCACGTTTTGAACATGCTTTGTAAAGGACCTAAACTTCGGTTACTTGGCTGCAAAGAAGCATGCCGACCAGACATTGGCTCACCAGGCACGCGTCCTGGAGATAACTGCACCCAGTACATTGAGGTGGCCCTGAGGCTTTGTAATGTCGCTTCTCCTGGTATTCACGGTGAATATAAGGTGAGCCACATGTTTAGGGCTTCAAAGAAGATATTTAAACTTAACTCAAGCAAAGAGAATGGGACATTTGTGTCGAAGTTTATCCATTTTACACCAGATTTGAGAGCCTGAGAGGAAGAGAACTTCTTCGATGTTTGGTTACTTGACTAATGTTCCTATGGTGGCAGCCACTGACTTTGCTTTCATCAGTGACCTTTCCACTTTTACTCACTAGATATTTGCAAGATTTCATCTTTGCAAGTAATAACGTGCCGACCCAGTGAGCAGTCGCCTGCGTGTCCGCTGCCTCAACAATAGCCCCTCTCTATCAATGCTTTTCACTATGAGGGTAGAGGTACCCCAGCAGTCCCTACATTTCTGAGCCTACTGTACCTAACGATTGCACCACGGAACGTACATACGCGCTAATTATCCGGCGAAAGTGAACTTCGAAGAGGACGTGACAAGTGACGGCATCCATAATAGTCCTTAAAGCGGCGATGTCCTCCTGAGGCGGACTTCTGCCTGCCCGCCCTTGATGTGCTTCCGAAGTGGTAATCCTAGCCATATGTTGAGGTCTTGCCATCGTCACCGCTCGCAGTGGTACAATGTCACAATCCGCACTATAGCCAGGCTTACAGCAGCAGAAACGTCTTCCCCACTGGCCCCCTTTCCGCTAGCCTTTGTACGTACCATTCCCAGGCCAGCATGAGGACCTCTAATCTTGCATGGCATCGCAGCGTGATATCTGCTTTCCTCTCACAACGGTGCCCATCGCCACGCTGGCATTCAGACGGCTAGTCAGCGCGATAGAGTTGAAGCCGCTTGAAGTCTACTGTGCACTTATAAACCTCCGCCTCTTTTTAGACTATAAAGGTTAATTTGTATGTGAATGGTGCAGCCACAACAGGTTTTGAAGATAATGGTGCACCTATTTCCGTGATGAGTTTAGGACTTAAAAGACTGTTAGGGCAAAAAGTTAAGTTTCGGTGTGCAACTCCGTCAACATTCTTTGGAGTGAGTGGCGAAGTGTTATGGCTTTTTGGAATGGATAGTCTAGTATTTGCGAGTGTGTTGTAATACCATTATGAACTGCAGTGCGCGTTCTAGTTCACCCATCGCTCTCACCGCTGACACATTTGAACCTCTAGTGCTGCCTATTTATTCGGCGTATTTTAAGAAGATTGTATTTGGGCCTCATTGTTTGATTTATTGGGTGGAAGGGCGTGCGTGGTTGTGGACCATCAATTCTTCCCGCGAACCCACAGTTCAATCAACTGGATTGCTTGCCTCTTGTGGATATATTATTCTTTCCTCTGCGGCATTAGTCGGAGTCGCTTCGTTTTCGTCGGAGTCACTTCGGAGTCGTCTGCCTTCGCAAGCAGAATCGACAATTTTTAGCATGGCGAACACCAGTCTCACTAACACTCTACACCAATCCTTGGCGGACCTCCTGCTGCAATACTAATCCGTTTTTGACTTCGCCTAGCTATCTGCTTGATTCTGGCGTTCATCACACAATATTATCTTCCTACCCACTTTGCCAGAAGCCCTATAGAGTATCAGAATAATAGCGCAAGCTTATCAACGAACAAGATCAAGAAATGTTCCACAAAAAACCATTCAAAGGTCTTGCAGCATTTCGGCGGCTCCTACAATCCTGGTGCGCAAGGAGAGTACATGGCGGCTCTGCGCGGGATATTGACGCCTGAACCAACATTACTAGAAAAAACTGTTTCACAGTTCCGCCCGGAGAGGTGTGCCCGGTAGCGGTCGCGTGAACTAACGGAACTGCAGATGACTCTTGCTCCTTGCCGGGCGCGTCGTCTGCTACACACGGCGCAGAAACATAGACGTAGCTGTTACGTGCTGCCGTCGAAATGTACACGACCGCAGTGCAGTTATGGCTACATTTTGACAGTTTTGGCTTCGAAGGCATGCACTTGCTAAGAGAACGCGCTTGTGTGATAGTGTGATACAAAGTTCTACGAAGTGAAACAAGTTTGACTGCACTGCCGACTTGCTCGCCAGAACCAGCGTTCTGTAACGTTATCTACCCTTCGGTTTCATCTCTTTATTACGCGATACCGTGACGCGCAAGTCATTTCGTATTACATCATGACGTAGACGTTCATTGCGCAGCGTTCAGCGTGCTGTCATGAAATGTTTCCCTTCTTATTTAGCATCCAACTTATTTTCCAGCTCCAGTACAATTTGAGTCAGTGATTCAAGTCACCGACATGTGTGCCTCCAATCCTGTGCCACGCAGTATAAATGTAAGGTGTGCGCCGAGAAGATGCTGCGTCTTTACCTTGCGTCTTTACCCTAACCACCTGCAGCCTCTAGATGCCTAAAATTTGTAAAATGAAGAGACGGCGTAAAAGGCACTATCGCGTCCTCTCTAAAGACGAAGCTTCCTGCTATATTTGTCTAACATCAGGAATCTTCACGCGGGCCTGCATGCTTTACACCGATGACAACGAAGCCTATTACAACGGTTACTTGAACGTCCGTCATTTGTTTGTGTCAGTGATAGAGTTCCTTGAGTTTAAAACGTGGGCACAAGCTCTGCACATAAGAGATAACTTAATTCAAAGTAAAAAATTTCTGATCTGCATATAGAAAAGTAACTATATTCAAGTACTGTCGTGATAGTTCATGCACTAAATAAGGCTCTTTATTTTCTGGGTGGCACATGTTTTGAACGCAAAAGTCATTATATACCGACGACAGAGCACACTACTAATCGAGCTGCCTCGAGTATTTCCACAGCAATGCCAGTAGAGAACTTGCAAGATTCCAAGAGCCTATCTGTGTACTGCGCAAATCGGACATGAGCCGCACAAACGGATTTTGATTTGGATCATTTTGAGTTCGTCGCAGTACCAGCAATTCGAACCAAATCTGAGCATTTTCACGACTAGGAATTATATGAGGCACGAGGGCGAGAAATTTCTCTTGTTGAGAAGACTTTTGTCATTGAGCGGTTAGTTGTCACTACAATGATATGTTGCGCATAAAGTTCTCATATCATGTGAATTGAGCGTTAATTACAGCTCTTTTGAATCCTGTAAATGAAGCGAAATTGTGCGTTGGGCTTGCAACTCAGAGCTAATGCGAATAGAGGAGAATGCGAATAAGGAGCATTATAAGAACTGCAGGAAAATTCGACAAGCAAGATAACCAATAAATTAAAATCCCTTCAAAATCACTAATCATGCGGCGTAGAAAACGCACCGAGCTGCAACAGCTGACAAGAACAAGAAAAAGGTAATGAATGAAGTCTTTATTTGATTGAAGGGATGACGCTCGGCCGCTGTTTGGTTACTTAGGGAGTTAGGAAGAATAGAAGTGTAGCTTATTGCTTCTTCGCGGTTCTTCAAGTTGTTTCTCGTTGTTCAAAGATAAGCATGTAAAAAGCACAGAAAAGGATCTCGATCGGCGTATTCAAGCTAGGCCTTCCAGACTTACACTGTCTGGTACGCTTCTGTCTGCACTTAGGCATGATATGTCGAACGGCTTCGCACCTGCAGTTTTGTGAGGCGGGAAGCACAAAAGCTCATACGCTTCTGAATGAACTCAATATATGCTACCAACCAAGCATATAGGCTCCTTAATGCATGCATTGAAGTGAGTACGCTGCGATTATAGTTTTTATTTTTTAAGCAATACAAATTCACATGAAAAAAAAGATGGTAAGGAGGAGTTAGGAACACTAACGCTCATTTCCCACTAGACACAATAAAAAAAAAATGTATTACGCTGCCCACTCAAATACTTTCCAAAAGAAGTATATTGTTCTCCTGCTTATTGCCTCTGCTTGTTGCTGCATTTTATTAGCATTCTGCATTAGTGTTGATGACAATATTTTTGCTCGATTTTTCTTGTTGCGCTAATAAATAACTTAGGTTCGTGAAATTCACTTGTAATGCCCTTACCGGCGCTCTAGATACCGTGAGTATCGTGTTTTAAAACTGCAGTCAAGTGCTAGTTTGAAATTACAATAACTTCCTCTACAAGCAGTAAAATTATGTCGTTTTTCTTTTTTCTCTGCGTGTGTGTGCGCGTGCATATGTGTGTGTGTGTGTGTGTGTGTGTGTG